>PVHX01001925.1:0-185394 GCA_004024805.1 Geosciurus inauris
TTTGGTACTGGGGATTGAACTCAGGGGCACTCGACCCCTGAGCCACATCCTCAGCCCTATTTTGTGTTTTATGTAGAGACAGGGTCTCACTGAGTTGCTTAGCACCTCGCCATTGCTGAGGCTGGCTTTGAACTCACGATTCTCCTGTCTCAGCCTCCCTAAGTGCTGGGATTACAGGCTTGAGCCACCGCGCCCGGCTTAAAAAAATGCTCTTTTTAAAGGTATAATTCTCCACATGAAAAGGCATGGGCTACTAAATCATCCCTCCAATTTTGGAGAGTCACAAGTTGGTGAGTGTAATAGTGCATGTTCATATTGCAGATCCAGGTCTTAAGCAAAGACATTTTGCCAAAAATCCACTAGGAGCAAGCAGTGCAAATTAATTCATATGGAGGAAAGCACACTATGTGCCTATATGCTTCAATGGCTGGCCAGTTTGGATTGAAATGAGCGATATGTGCAGCTTTCCATTCATTAAGTTGGCAAACCAGTTAACTCAGTAGATGATTTAAGTAGGGCTACATTTTACAAAATGAATTGGATGGTTCCAGTAGATAGATCAAGATCAAAGAATGCTATAAAGAAATATGAAGCCTGGTGCAGTCGTGCATGCCTGTGATCCCAGCAACTCAGGAGGCTGAGGCGGGAGGATTGCGAGTTCAAAGCTAACCTCAGCAGCTTAACGAGGCCCTAAGCAACTTGGCAAGACCCTGTCTCTAAATAAAATATAAAAAGGGCAGGGGATGTGGCTCAGTGGTAAAGCATCCCTGGGTTCAATCCCCAGTACCAAAAAAAAAAAAAAAAAAAGAAAGAAATATGAATATGACCCTCGATGCCATTTGTGAAGCAATGAAATAGATTGCAAACATCCTTTGTAATGATCTGAGATGAATGTGTAACGTTTGTGGTATATAACATAGGAAAATCAACAGGGAGAAGGACTTCAATTAAAATCTGGAGGTTTACAACAAAAATATAATTTTTAGAAATCTGCATGTGTTTTGAATAATGAAAAACTTTCCTTCCTCTTATCTTGGCTATGCTTTTTTAGATGGTGAACGCATTCATCAGAATTCTTAACCCAAGTCAGATGATTTGGCTCTGGCGAGTCTGTTGCTTCTGATCCATATTTCAGTGTGTTTTCTAAGCAGTCAGTATTTATTTACTTTGTGCAGAAATAATTTTGACTCTTTCAAACTTCTCAGTTTTAATTTTGTTTTTCTTTTTGCTCCTTGGATTTTCTTCTCTTTCAATCTTTGCTCCTTTGAATGTTTAAAATTAATCGGCCATTTCCACACTTCTTTTTGTACGATACGGTGGAACAAAAAGGTTCTTCCCAGTGATGTTGCTGGAGTTTCTTCTCTGTCCTACTGTCCATTTCCCCAGCATCTACCTATTATCCTTTATCCAGAGAATTCTTGTCTCTCTCTGTTTTCTTTGCTTCTATGGATAGAGTATATTGTGTTCTTCCCATACTATTTTCTTTTGGAAGCTCAAGCTATTGGAAAATTCAAACAAATCCATATTGATGGACAATTAATTTTTTATATTTTTTTTCTAACTTTTCAATTTGATTTGCTCCTGTATTTCTTTTCCACAATTGCTTGGTCATTCTCTCTTTTCCCCATGGGTGTAGGTGTCTATTTTTTCCTAACTTGCTTGCTCAAGTCCTACTTTGTAAGTTAGGCTTGGTCACATCTAAGAGACTCTAGATTGAACCTTCCATCTTGCTGGCTGAGTCTGGGCAGTTGGGCACATTCGTTTTTTTTTTTTTTGCAGGAGGTTGGAGGTACTGGGGGTTGAATTCAGGGGCACTTGAACACTGAGTCACATCCCTAGCCCTATTTTGTATTTTATTTAGAGACAAAGTCTCACTGAATTGCTTAGCACCTTGCTATTGCTCAGGCTGGCTTTGAACTTGCGATCCTCATGCCTCAGCCTCCTGAGCCGCTGGGATTGCAGATCTGCACCACAGATCCTGGCGCACATCCATCCTTTTTGCAACAGACTTGGTTGCCAAGAGGAAGACCGCTAAGAAGGGAGTGGGCCCTGTGCATACGCTGTATCTATGAGCAGACAGACGGGGATCTGACGTGGATCTCCACTTACCTCTATTTGTGTCATTCTGGTAAATCGCAGTATTTCCTGTTCCTCTCTTTGCATTCTGGGATGTAATGATGCTCAACTCACAGGGTCTTGTGGGGATTTTGTATTGGGAACATCTCCAGTCAATGTGAATTCCCTTTGTTAAGGACCTCGGTGAGACCTCAGAAAACTTATACAAGTTGGACCCCATAAGTATGGTAGATATGAAAGAAGCTAGACATGGTAAAAATAAGACCACTTGTGATGTTTCAAAGCACATTTTGTCCACTTCACTTTGACAATGACCTTGAGGAGCATATGAAGACGCTGTGCCTTTCCCTAGGGAAGAGGGGCATCTGTTTTGGCCACTGTTGTCACCGGGGAGGAAAGTGGTGTCCACTAAAAAGTCACTTGGATATAAAGAAGGTAATGGCCAGTAAGAGATCATCCCGAGTGTGGAAAATTGGAGCCATTCAGCCTTGCAGAAAAGAAGAGTTTTATGTTTCATTTCCAAGTTCAGAGAAAAGAAAACCTTTCCTTTTCTTTCCTCTTTGTTGTTTTTGGCAAGACTGTGTAAGACTGCAACTCACATATACGGCACACTGGGCCAGGTTTTCAAAGAGCCTCTGTACTTTGCATGTGTTAGATTTTTCAAGCCAGCTTCAGCTTCGGGTGGTGGTAGAGTCTGAGGGGTGGACAGGGGGTGGGCACAGATGGGCTTTTCACATTTCCTGCCCCACTTTGCATGTGGAAATGTACTAACTTTTATGAGATTTGGTTTTCTTAAAAGTAGAGTCCCTGAAGGAGGCATCTACCTTGAGCAGTGCATCTCTAAATGAACAGCTGTGAAAGTCAAGGGGAACTGTGTCTGTCCACTTCCTTAATGGGTGAGAAGAGGACTTATTGTTTGAAATTGAATTCAACCAAGAGAGATCTCCAAACTACAGGGTCACGGTGAGCCAGAGTGACTTTCAGTGACTTTTTCTGCGTTCCTTTCTTTTTGGTAGGCAGTTTGGTCTAGACAGATTTTGGCAGAAGAAAAGTTAAGTGTCTCAGAATTAGTGATTTGATACCAGAGACTTTTGAGGATTTGGCTTATTCTGGGAGAGAAGGTTTCTTCTTTCTGATGTGAATACAGGTGACTTTAAACTCCCTTGCTTCAGCCATCTGTATCTGCCAGGATAGGATAGGTAATGGCATGGTAGAACATAACCACCAAATTCTCAGTGGCTTCACATGACAAGACTTTACTTCTCACTCTCAATGAGTGTCCATTATGGGTCATAGTCATGGAAGTGCTCAGGGTGATGCTGGTGCCCTTCCTCACCTCTTTCCACAGTTACCATAGCAGCAGGAAGGGAGCTTGGTGAATCATGTCATGGCTCTTAAAGCTTCAGCACAGCAACTAACTATACCTGCCACTCTGCTCACATTTTTTGGGTCAAGGAGAGTCACACGAATATGCCTACCTTTGAAGAAATTGGGGATATTCGATCCTATGCTGAGCCAAGAAGAAAGAGACAAGAAATATTAGTGAACAGTGCTGCAAATATCCCATTTTCCATTAAACATAATCATCCAAGAAGGGGTTTCTCTACATTCAGAGTAATTAGTGCTGCCACTGTGAATTTCTTTGCCCCAGATGTTTCTGAGCATTGGTGGAAAAGTAGTGTCACCGAGCTCCACAATAGTCTCCCTGAATTGAAACTCCTGAATCCTGGGACTCTTATGATAGTCCTCTTAAAGGACTATTGACATTTTGAAATACTTTCAGTGACATGAAGGATGATGAAAGTAATAGTGAAAAATAAAAACTCACTCATGGAGAGAAATAGATCCCTTAAGCAATTGCTTGAATTCTCCTTTTTTTTTTTTCATTTTTTTAAAGAGGGTCCTTCAAATCTTAATCAAAGAACACATCATTTTGATCACATTAATCAGTGATAGCTAGGAATTAAGACATAGAGGAGACAGTTTGACTTCTGAAATTTCTAAGTTAAAGTTTTTCTTCATCTTTTGGGATTTGAAAATGATCACAGTACCGCCACTGCCATCACCAATGCCACCCAGACCACCATCATCACCACCATGACTGCCATCTCCAATACCATCACCACCACTGCTGCCACCATGATTACCATGGCCACCTCAGCCTCACCACCGTCACCATCATCACCCTCACACCATGATTATCACCACCAGTATGACCGTCACCACTACCACCACCACCGCAACCACCACATTGTTGCCATGACCACCATGATTATCACCAATTGCATGACCACAACCACCACCATCATCCCTGTTACCACCGCCATCACCAAGACCACCCCTTCTATTGTCACTACACTATCACGCCATGACCATCACCGTTGCTACCACCATCTGTCACGTGTGTTTCATAACGTTTCTCTTCAGACCACCATGGGGCCCACAAAATTAGGTCAGACTTCTAGCAAGTAAGTTGGTCTTCCTCTATAGATTGCACACATTAGGAATTAAAAAGGTCTATGAAAGAAGACTGGCAACTCAGACCTGTCTTGAGGATTGGGTTTCGACTAAACTTGTTTTTTTGGTTTTTTTTTACCTCTTCATATTTTTTTCTTTTCAATATTCTTCCTGTGGCAACTAATTTAAACTTGAAAGAGAATTTAAAGCTCAAAAATGAGATCCCATCACTCGCAGTTCCCAGAAAGGGATTGGATTATTGCAGCTCTTCCTCCTCCTTTTCCTCCTCCTCCTCCTCTTCTCTCTTCCACTTCTCTTCTTCCACACTCTCCCCTCCTCCTTCATCAGGTTTCACAATGTTTCCCAGGATGGTCTTGAACTTTTGGGTTCAAGTGATCCTCCTACCTCAGCCTCGCAGGTAGCTGGGACTGTAGGTACACACCACCACATCCAGCTTCACTGTAGCACTTGGAATGCTTTTCCTCTGTGCATCACTCAGATGTAACTCTTGGAAGTGCAAAAAGGTGGCCAGTTTTGCCAAAGGTCAGGCTATCTTTCCTGCCAAACTCTGTTCAGCAGCCAGCAGGGGGACCCTAGGAGGACCAGTCTGAAGTGAAGCAACGTGATTTCCAAATCAGAATGATCTCACTTCATGAATTCACCTGCTTGCTCTGATTTTGGTAATGCTGCAGGTCTGGCGGAATAATGTTTAGAGTGGGCTTTGGGGTGATGCCCTTTGCCCACTGAGCTGTCAAGATCCAGATTCTGTTGTAGCCTGTGGTTTATGTAAGGATGGATGGTCTCTGGAACCTTGGCTCATGACCTGGGCACTTTTAACAGGCACTTTGCAGGGCTTCCAGGCATTTGAGCCTTAAACATCCTTGCTGGCTCACGTAATGATGGAGAGTAGAGAGATTCTGGCCCAAGGCTAAAGCCCTGGAGCTTTACCCTCCCCCTTCAAATATTAATAAAATAAGGTTGTTATTAAATTACCAATCCTGGCTCCAGTTGAATATTTGCCAAGAATCTCATGCTTCCACCTCCCATAATACATTTTATTTTTCTTTTGGGGATTTGTTTTCTGAATCAGTTTACTTCTTCCTGGTCCAATAATCACTAAATGGAATTTTCTCCATCTTTCATCCTTCATCATTAGGGGAGGAAAAAAAAACAGTATCGTTTTCTGGAAAGAAATAAATATCTCAAAGTGAAAGACAATATTTAGTGTCCAAAAGAAAAAAAAATCCCTCAAGAATACTAGTTTTCTGATAACTCAGAACTGGAAGTGATTAAGGTCTCAGTGCATTCAAACAACGAGCACCCACGTACACCCCTCAATTTCACAAGAAAAATCAAACATTGTCTTTTAAGTAAGTTGAGGGCTGCTATAGATGAATGCATTGGTGTGGTTTGAGGAAATGCATAGAGGAAATTAAAAATATTTATATTATTGAACTAGCAGTCCCTGCTGGAGATTAAAGTACTGATTGAGCCCATAGCTGTAAGATAGATACTATGCAGCAGATTCATTTCTGTTTACTTATTTCCTGACTGTCAACTTGAACTTGAGTAGAAGTTTTAAATTCTGACTTACGAAATGCTCAGAAGAGTGTTCCTTGACCATAGAATGGGGTTATCTCAGATTGTATAATTAAAGATGGACTTCATTTGATTATTTGAATTAGTGGTATTATTTTTATCCAGTCAGTATTTCACATTCCTGTGAATCTTTAGGTTGGCTAAAAACTTGGTATGTGGTAGAGAATTGTGATGTTAAGATCGCATATTTTGGTCCTGCTACTTTGGAAAGTTCTTCTTGCTATTTTATAATGCACTTCATAAGAAAATATTTTTACAGGCATTCTTTGGAAATCCTGGCAAGCTAGCTATTTTCATTTTAACTCGCCACCTCTTATCTACTTGTATCAGAGCCTTTTATTTAGGCTTGCTTTTATTCAGTTTAATCTTTAGTATCTTCTTTGTGGATGTACGACTGGAGTATATATTTAATTTTTATTGGGGATCTAAGAGGGAAGGAATATTTATAATGCAACATACTATACCCAGACCACAATGTTTTGTTCTCTAGGCAGATAGTAGCTATGACAATTGTTACGCCTTAAAAATTTATTTATTTATTTACTGTGCTAGGCAAGAACCCTACCACTGAACTGCATCCTTGGCCTCGATTGTTACATTTCAATGAGTGCTTACTAAGTACTACCATTCTAGGCCATGGGCTAAAGAATTTTACGTCCATTATTTGGCAAGGAGACAGTAGCCCTGTTTTGTAGTAACTATAATTATCATCATTTTACAAATGAGGAAATTGACAACTTGAGACTTAACTTTCCCACCGGCCTCTAATTGGCAATGGAAGAATGGGGGTGCTCCTTTGATGCCAGGCTGCCCTTTGCCAAGAAATGTGGGGACCTGTGTTGCAACAGGCAACAGCTTAGGGGTGTATGTGTAGTTTTTTTTGCAGTGTTAGGGATCAAACCCAGGGTCTTGCTAGGCAAGTGCTGTACCACTGAGCTACATTCGTGCCCCAGCCGGGGTACTTAATTGTTGTTTAAGGCTCCTGGGACAAAAGTTGCTAAGTACGAGTGTTAGGTTAGATTCGAATCCTCTTCCTCTTGGTTGAAATCCTCCTACAAAACAACCATGTATTTTCAAGCAGGCTTTCCCTGGAAACTTCAATTCAATTCCCTGGCCGCTTTCAGATGGAGGTTCTTCCATGAGATTACAAAGACTGGGAACCTAGCCCATCATTATTAATATTTTTGAAAAGTCATTCTGGCTTCTTTCAGGGGCATATCAATTTCAAAGACCGCTGTCAGGGTGGGAGCAACTGAAGTTGAAATGGCCTGAATGTTCAATGTAGCCTTAGAGCGGAAACTTTGCTTCAGAGTTGAAAAGCCGGTGGAATATTCATGGAAATGTAATATGAGCATGGGATACCAAGTCAGTGTCAAAACTTCGTTCCAGACTATATTTGCTGTTTGTAAAACGGGTTCCCCAGGGACTTGCTAAGGGAGATGGTAAGAGTGGATTGGGTTTTTCTGCAGGACTTGAGACAGGTCAGCAGGATGGGCCTTCCCTTCTTCCTGCTGGGGCAATTTTCTTTACATAGGACTTAGGGTTTTGAGGGGGTAGTAATGGGGTACAGCCCTTCTAGCTCTTGGAGGATCATGCCTAACTCAGATATGGAAATCATTCCTTCCTCTCGTCACACGTTTTTTGGCCTGAGAAATAAAAACTGCAGAGGAATCTGTGTGGAAGTCACCATGCAGTGTTCTGTAAAGGCAGGACTGACACCATCTTCTTTTTCCTTTGAAGCTTCTGATTAGGATATTGATAAAACAAACAACAAACAACAACAACAACAACAAAAAAGGAAGCATAGACCCTGATGAGTATCATCCTAAGATTCTGGAATTATACCTTAAAATTAAACAAAAGGTTCAAAGACTGATGACCTGAATTCCCTTCCAGGATTTAACAAACCTCTCTCATTCCTCCCCACCCCCCAGGAACTCTCTTCATCTGTAGTTAATCTTAGAATTAACATTTAGCAAATTACTGCCTCAGTGCCTTCAATGAGGTATGCGCCTGGTGGTTCAGTAGATTAGAACCCTGGGCTAACGAGGTCATGGGTTCAGTCCCCAGGAGAGCTGGTTCCCCTCACTGTGGACCCACCTCTGAACCCCAGCTGGGTTTCCAAATGGACACTGGTCACAAGTGGCTTTCCGGGGAAGAATCAGCACAAATTTTTCATAGTTTGAGGGGAAAACAACTCTAAGCAGATGCCTTGAATTAATTTGGAATATGACAGTGATCCCTTGGGGGTAAAATGGTACCCAAGAGGCTGTAAAGACTCATTGCAGACTGCACCAAGTGCCATGCTTGCGGGGAGGGGAGCTTCCTTGTTGAGGAAATGGATTGATCTTTGTGGGAGGTTCCTATCCTCCAGGTGAAGGGGTGACATCTACTAACAGCAGGAGGCTGAAGCCTTGTCCAAGAGGCAGATACTGAGGGATGGATGCTTTAAAATAATTCACTTATCTAAAAGATGGATCATTTAGGACCTTCCCATGCAGCCCAGTCTTGCAACCCACTGTCAGGCCACGCCCCTCACTTGTCTTAGCTGGTGGGAGCGACAGGAGCTGAGAGCATTTAGATTGAGTGAGCGTACCCACTCTCCACTTTCCACTTCCAACCCTCTCTTGGAAATCATGTTTTCAGGTCCAGTTCCAAGGCCAAGTTTCACCCAGGCATGACTGGATGCATTGATAACCTCTGACACCATTTCTTGGATGTAGGAAAGAATAATACCTATGATGTTTTACTAACAGTGCCTTCTCCAAGAGAGAGGAGTTTTTAAAAAAATTTATTTGTTCTAATTAATTACACATGACAACAGAATGCATTTCAATTCATTGTACACAAATGGAGCACAACTTTTCATTTCTTTGGTTGTACACGATGTACAGTTGCACCATATGTACTTAGGGTAATGATGTCCATCTCATTCCACCATCTTTCCTACCTCCATGCCCCCCCCCCTTTTTTTTTAAAGAAACAAGGTCTTGTTGTGTCCCCCAGGCTAGCCTAAAACTCTTGGGCATACATGATTCACCTCCTGCCTCATTCTGAGGAGCTGGGACTGCAGGTGCATGCCACCACATTTAGCTTCTTTTTTTTTTTTAACTAAAAAATTTATTTTTAACTATTGTACCCTTTCCACTGAGCAGAATGCTTTCTATAGAGTAGGAGGTGATAGTCCCCATCTCACAGGACTGCTATAAGAATTAGTTTAAATAATCTACTCCAATATGTTGAAAACCTACAAAGCTAAGCACAAATGTGTTTTCCATCAACTATGTGGCCTGGTGGGGTGAGGGTCAGGAGGACAGATGGGCTGAGCGATGGGTACTGAGGGAGGCGTTGGGGACACTGTGCTGGAGGATGGATAGGGAAAGATACCTGTGCAGATAAGGCAGGGGCCCCTTGGTTGAGATGAGATACTTATGACCTTGGGAAGGTCATTGAAAATGGAATAGATCAGAGACAACACAGGGGCTGGCAGCTTGAAATGCGACCAAATGGAGAGAAGTGATCAAGACTGTAGGAAAGCATGGATGCAGAGAAAGAGGGGCAGGCATTTTTTTTCCTCAGACATCCTGCGACCCCCAAGTGAGAAGATAAAATAGCTGTGCTGATTTTCTCAAGATTCACCTGAGCCAGGCACAGTGGCACACACATGTAATCTCTGTGACTCAAGAGGCAGAAGGATCACAGGTTTGAGGCCAGCCTCAGCAACCAAGGGAGACAACTAAGCCTCAGTGACTTAGCAAGACGCTGCTTCAAAATAAAACAAACAAACAAACAAATAAATAAAAAGGGCTAGAAGTGTGGCTCAGTGGTTAAGCACCCCTGGGTCCGATCTTCAGTACTCAAAACAAAAGCAAACAAAACAAACAAAAACAACAACCCCCCCAAAAAAAACCCAAAGAAGGACTCACCTGAATTTCAGGCTGACCAAGGCAGCAGGTATGTTCAAAAACAGAAAGGTGGGGCTGGGGTTGTAGCTTAGGCATAGAGCATGTGTTCAGCATGCACAGGGCATTGGGTTTTATCCTCAGCACCCCAAAACAAAACAACAGCAAAATATCAAAAACAACAGCTACAAAAACCCCAGAAAGGGAAACTGAGGCCCTTTAGTTTGTGGTCCTGTAACCAGAGCACACCTGTGATTTCCAGCAAGGGCCTGGAATAACTACACTTGTGAAGGACACACAAAATAGCTCAATAATTATGGATAAAATGCTGCACTAAAATTCCCAAGCATGTATATGACCCTGTTTATATAAAACGATATAAGTTACATATCATATATATATATAAGACACACATATTATATATATTATATTTGGATTTAGGTATCAGTCATGCTTGCCCTTGGTATTCTCAAGAAAGTGGTAATGAGGTGGGATAGGGAGAAAGAATTATCTTTGTTTTAATTCATCTCTTAAAGTATTGTTTCCCTTGTTATAATGTGCAATGCTTTTCTAATTGGAAAATAAAGGCAAAGAAAAAAATTAAATAATAAAAGATTTAAATTGTCACTGTCCGATCTCTAGTACAGGATATGAATCCATGAGGCAACAGAACTACCTTCTGGCTGTCACTGGAACCCCTGCTAGCTCTGGCAAGGGAGTGCCAAGGAGCACCTGAGAGTCACACCTGGACCCACAGGGCACTGAGCTCCTGGCCAGCTCACACTTAGCTGACAAGGGGGCACTTGGATGACAAGAGGAGCTGTGCTTTGTCATTTCTTCAGCAAGGAGCAAACATGGTCCTCCCTTCTAGATCAGGTGTGTGTGACTGCCTGGCAGGAGGAGGCACAGATGAACTGTAGGGGAAAGAACTGGAGCTTGGTGGAGGAGAATCATGAGAATGTTCTTTTCCTGGAAACAAAGAATCTGACTAGGGTGAGCTACATTTAAGGCAAAACTCTTGTGTTTTTTTTTTTTTTTTTAATTTTATTTGGCTGAGAGACAGAATTACCCTATGTTAACCAGGATGATCTCAAACTCAAAATCCTCCTGCCTCAACTTCTGGAGGAGCTCAGCTTCTGGAGTAGTTGGGACCACACATGCACGCAGCCTGGGTAAGGCAAAAACTACTGATTCCTGAGCTGTTCATGTGCCAGGCACTGTGCCTGGGCCTGGAGACCAAGTGGGGGACAAGGCTGAGATGACTGCCGTGATCCTGGAGGTGGTAGTGGAGTAGGGGAGATGGATGGCGTACGAAGAATCCCACCAAGAGAGAGGGTGTCTTTACAATATGGTGATGGCAGTCCTGCTGGTCAGCACATGTGAAGGAGCAATGGCCAGTCTTTCTGAGCAGAAGATTTTAGGCAAGTCCAGAATGAGGAGGAGGGGCTGGTAGGTCAAATGGTGGGCAGGAGACCTAGTGGGGGGACTGGATGGTGGCAGGATGTCTGCAGGGGGGTGAGCTAATTGCTGGACCAAGATGATGTGCTGAGAGGGACACAGGCATCAGAATATGTGTGGCCTTCTGCCTGGTTCCTGTTTAACCTTCCAAAGTGCAAAGGCAAGAGAAAATGTGTTCAGAAACTTGACCTAATCAACCCAGCTAGCCATAAAAGATTTGCCCCACGAGCGCAAGATAAATATGGCACATAGGTGTTCCATGCTCAGAAACAACCTACTTCATTTTATTTATTTTTAAATTTTGGTTTTGACTTCTGTTCCATATAAAACCACTCCATTCAGATTTATTTCTGTGGAAAGACCAAGCTGCCGTGGTGAGAAGGAAGAGTTTAGCCATGTACCTGAAATTAGAGAAAGGATTCCTGAGACATCTTGCTGGGTAAGAGATTTTCACAAGTGAGTTCCACCCCATCCTCATCACGACCCAGCATGCTGGGTGTCGCAAGTGATCCTGTTGTCTCCATTGGCAGAAAAGGAAATGGAGCCTTAGAGAAGGGAAGGAAGACTTGGCAAGGTCATATAGGTGTGAGCACCCCCAGAATGCATGCCTCTGTTCTGGAGAGCTTTCTGTGAACTGAGGCAAATGGTCACAGTGGCCATACTGGGAATTGCTTGGGTTCCTTCCAGTGGCCTCATAAGTCCTGACTGTAAAAGTTTGTGGTCAACAGGAAGGAGCTTATGGGTGGCCATGACCACCTTCATGACCACTTTGAGGCCTCTGGTTCAACAGGGCATGTGCTCATGGGGTAGAAAGGAGATCCTTAATCTTGTTGGTGACCACTGTTTATCCACATCCAAGACTTAATCAGGGCTTTGAAATCCTGAGGTTGAGGCATGGGCCAAGGAGATCAATGGGCATTCTTAATCTCCCCAGCCCACTTAAACATTTGTGGCTGATGATTTTTTGGATGTGCCAACAGATTAGCATCTGGGACCTCTGTCATTCTGGGCTCTGGAACTCTGCTGTGAACTTCTTTCTAAAGGGGTTGAGGTTCATCAGTGGCATCTGCATTTCAGGACACACATGTGGCATTCACATTCAGACGAGGTAGGGTTGATCTCCAACCACCTGGGACTCTGCATTTCCTGGCAGGTGCCCCTTTGGGGCAAATGGATTCCTTTGCAACTTAATTATCAACATGCATAATACAGGAGCCCATGCCTGAGCTTGAACTGAAGGAACCCACAGTATGAGTTCTAGCCCTTTAGAAGAACAGCGCTTGACTCAGGCTGTGAACCTGGTATTTGAAATCACCTGGCAGTTGGTGTGAGGTAGAAAAACAAACACGGGCTTTTGGGGTTTGGTAGGTCTGGGTTTCAGACCTTATTCTGAACTTCCTAGGTGAGAATCTGGAGTAGATGATTCACACGATCTCCCTAAAGCCCATTTTATTGTCTGTAAAATGAGGGTAATACTGACTACCTCATAATATATTGGTGAGGATGAAGAGAAGAATTAAAATATCTGGCACACAAGAGACACTCATATGTTTCTATGCCCCTCTATTCCCTTAATAATGAATAAATGAATGAATGAATTCTTCCCCAAATGCAACATCCTTCAGAGTCGAATTCTATCCATCTGTAATCAACAGGACATCCAAAAGGATACGAAATTCCTTTGTTTGGTTTGTGCTAAGTTGACTTTGCACATGGAAAATGAAGGAAAGGAAACCTCTAGTACCTCAAACAATGAGCCTTTTGAAAGTCTGCGTTGGACACCAATCTCAAAGAATATTCTTATTAACATACTTTCTTATAAATGGAGCTCCACTCATCAAATATTTATAAGTAGTAGCCCGAGAAGCCAGCACTGTGGTTGGAAGCCCGGGGATGATTCCCACGTGCACTGTGGGATGGCGTAGGCAGGGGAGACCCTTTAATTTCATGACATGGTTTGGGGGCTCCAATGTGAGCCGCTCCTGGCATGGTTTCTCCTGGCTCTGGGTCTGTTCTGGAACCTGTCAGGACTCCCACGTAGCCTGTCCTTGCAGGCAACTCCCTTTGAAGTCCCCAGGAGCTCTTTGAATGGAAAACATACACAACGGGGTGTTGATGCAAATAGGGATCAGGCCTGATGTATTGGGGAAATAAAGGTACTTCCTACCCCAAATATTAGCGCTTTAGCCTGGAAACTATGGTTTGATCATTAAATAAAAGAGCCCCCCTTTTACCTCCAAAAAACCCCCACAATTTACCACCAAACTCCACCATACATGCTCTCAAGAACTGATAAACCTGCTAATTACCAGAGAATTTTAATTAAGCCACAGCTACAGACCGTGCTGGGCTCTGTTTTTACTTTAAACATATCAATAGAATAAACATTCTCAAATCCAGGGAAACTTGCTAAATGAAAAAAAAAATAAACATTACTCTCTTTTGAAATATCACTCATCGAGTATGATCGTTTTGAAAAATATCTCTATTAGAGACAGTTAGATTTTTTTGGTTGGAAATGGAATCGCCGATGGAGCGCAAAGCTGCAATTCGTAGACAGGTTAAGTAAATTAAATCACTCACTGTCTTTTTTTTTTTTTCTCCAATGGCTTTAAAAGTTAAAGGTAATTTGCAAAGAAAATGCTCAGTTTGAATTGGTTTGTAATATCTGTTAATGATCTTTAAAAAAATCCACTTATTCACAATTCTGTCCCTAAGGGAATTCCAATGTGCTATCAGAAAAAATTTCTAAAGTCTGAAATGTCATTAGCTAGTGATTTCTTTGAAGTAAAAAGCCCTGAAAAAATAAATTATATAAGGTATACAAGTGCACAGGACAATCACTTTGATGAATAATATCTATGTTTTTCATAATGTTTCATACCAAAAAAATGCAACAATTGAAATCCAAGCTGCTAAATTATAGAGCTGTCTTTTGAATTACCTCAGTGTAGGCATACCTTCTGTTTATTTCACACATATATTGAGTTCTTCCCTATATTTATAGATTGTTGATGTAAAAACAGTAGTGTTAAGAACAATTTTGATTATATTCATTGTACTTACCTTTTGGAAACACAAGATGTTGCTTACATCCAGGCTACAGGTGCTGGTGTCAGAGATTGAAACAATAGCCTGTTTTAATACAGCCAGCTACACCCAGAGCCCAGGTGCCATCAATGGAGGTGCAAAGACTGTGCAGCCTGGAGACTTGTTCAATATTAGATAACAAGAGCTGTGAAATACTACACCAAAGGGAAAATTTTCTTCCTGACCCCAGCTGGCCATCAGTTTTTGCCTGGAAGCAGGGGACTCTTTGTAATACAATACTAGTTAGTGTAACTGCAGATGCTGGCGTGGCGGCCATCAATAGCTATTTTTTTTTCCGTTTTTTGAGGGAGAAGTTGAATTTTACTAACCATTGGCTACAGGCCAATGATACATTTCATAAGAAAGCATTTTCTTGTAGCCAGCCTAAATTGTTTTTGTTTTTTTGTTTTTGGTACTGAGGATCGAACCCAGGGGCATTTAACCACTGAACCACATCCCTAGCCCTTTTTTATTTTTTTATTTAGAGACAGGGTATTCCTAAGGTGCCTTAGGGTCTTGTTAAATTGCTGAGGCTGGCTTTAAACTTGCGATCCTCCTGCCTCAGCCTCCCGAGCTGCTGGAATTACAGGTGTGCACCACCACATTAATATATTTGTTACCTTTTAATTCATTTTATATTAGACTAGAAATACAGGAGCCTCCAGCAGACACCTGACCGTTGTCAACGTTTTGGTTTTTTTTTGGTACCAGGGATTGAACTCAGGGGCACTCGACCACTGAGCCACACCCCCAGCCCTATTTTGTGTTTTATGTAGAGACAGGGTCTCACTGAGTTGCTTAGCACCTCGCCATTGCTGAGGCTGGCTTTGAACTCGCGATTCTCCTGTCTCAGCCTCCCTAAGTGCTGGGATTACAGGCTTGAGCCACTGTGCCCAGCTTCCATTGTCAGTGTTTTATACACTGGGCACTTAGCATGATCTCTCTCTTTTTCTCTTAAATCATTACCTCTTAGCTCAAGGGAAGAGGGTCCCGTCTCATTCTTCCTCATGGGGAACACATTGTCTTCCTCCTAGTCCAGTAGGTCTCAAATCATATGCATTGTTCTTATGTTCTCTTCTGTAACTGAATCAGGAAAGCAAAATGAATACAGGTAAGAACAAACCTGGTCATGCAATTAAACCTTGACTGTTTTTGATCAAGACATTCTGCTAGGGTCTGGGTCTGGGTTCTTTAAAAATATACATAATAGGCTTTTATTTATTTATAAAGCATAACAAAATTATGCCATTAACAAGAAAATGGATGGAACTTCAAAGATTTAATTTAAGCAAAATAAGCCAGATTCAGAAAGTGAAGCATCATATACTATTTTTTTCTTTTACGGATTTATTTTTTCATTTGCTCTTTTTAGTTATACATGACAGTAGAATGTATTTTGACATATCATTCATACATGGAGTATAACTTCCTATTCTTGTGATTGTACATGATGTGGAGTTTCAATCGTCATATGTTCATATACAAACACAGGAAAGTTATGTCCAATTCTTCCTACTGTCTTTCCCATTCCCATTTCCTCTCCCTTCCTCACACTCCCCCCTGTCCAATCTGGTGAACCTCCACTCCTCCCTCCCCCTGCCTATTAAGTGCCAGCACCTATATATCAGAGAGAACATTCAGCCTTTGGTTTTTGGGGATTGGCTTATTTCACTTACCATGATATTCTCCAGCTCTATCCATTTACTGGCAAATGCCATAATTTCATTCTTCTTTATGGCTGAGTAATATTCCACTGTGTATATATACCAGAGTTTCTTTATCTGTTCATCTGGTGAAGGGCACCTAGTTTGGTTCCACAGTTTAGCTATTGTGCGCTGAGATGTTGTGAACATTGATGTGGCTGTGACACTATAGTATGCTGACTTTAAGTCCTTTGGATATATGCGGAGGAGTGGAATAACTGGGTCAAACGGTGGTTCTGGGTGTCATTTGAGTGTGTCATCCAAAGGTTCTTATGTTGGAAGCTTGGTCCTCAACATGGTGATGTTGGGAGATGGTGGGATCTTTAGGAGGTGAAGCCTAGTGGGAGGTGATGGGTCATTGAAGGTATTACCTTCAGAAAGGATTAACATAGTTCTCATGGGACCCCAGTTAGTTTATTTGAGAATGAATTGTTAGGAAAGAGTAATACGGGGCCCTCCCCTTGCTCTGGCTGACTGTCTCATCATGTGATTTCTCCCTCTTAGAAACACTTCCACCATTGTGATGCTATTCAACAGGAAGCCTTTGCCAGAGCTGAGCTGATGCCAGCACCATGCTCTTGAACCTCCAGAGCTGTGAATTAACTAAACCTTTTTCCCTTATAATATACCCAGACTCAAGTATTTTGTTATAGCAATGGAAAAAGGACTAATACACATCTTATAAAAATTTGTGCTTCATTCCCTCCATCTACTTCATCCAAGAAAATGGAAAGAAACATTTGAAGCTTTTAAATTAAAGCTTTATTGGTGTTCCACATA
This sequence comes from Geosciurus inauris, assembly GCA_004024805.1. NCBI lineage: Eukaryota > Metazoa > Chordata > Mammalia > Rodentia > Sciuridae > Geosciurus > Geosciurus inauris. The sequence continues at coordinate 17,066 of PVHX01001925.1, forward strand.
TGGAAGATATAAAGAGTAGAAGCATGTGATTTGATGCATTAATCTACAATGAACACATCCTATATCCTGCTCCTTGCCAGGACTAGGTAAAACATTGCCAGGGTTCCTGATTGTCCTTGTGATGGAATTCCACCTTCCTCCTTAAAGATAACTACTTTCCTGACCTTTTTTTTTTTTTTGTAGTAGGGATTGAATCCAACAAGAGTGCTTAACCACTGAGCTATATCCCCAGCCCTTTTTATTTTTAATTTTGAAAAAGGGTCTTGCCCGGTTGCTTAGGGCATTGCTAAGTTACTGAGACTGGCCTCAAAATAGCCATCCTCCGCCCTCAGCCTCTTGTGTTGCTGGAATTACAGGTGCCACTGTGTCTGGCCACTTTCCTGGCTTCCAACCCCACAGATTTGTTTTATTTTTTGGAACTTCATATGAATGGAATGATACAATAAGTCTCTTTTTTAAAATAATTCATTTTATTATGTTAAGAACACAACATGAGTGAGTGAGCTTTTGAGTTAGGATTCATTCTCTTAACATTATGCTTAAGAACTTTATCTCAACTTTGTGTTGTCAGCCATAATTATGGTATATTTTCCTGCATGGTACCCATGACATGCCATACATACCACAGTGTATCCATTTTACACTTGATGAACATTTGGATGGTTTGAGTGTTAGGCTGTTTCAGAGAGTGCCGCTGTACATTTTCTTGTGAACATCTTGGTCCATGGGTGCATGCATGCTGTTTACTCTATATATAGGCTAAAAGGGAAATTACTAAATTATAGGGCATGACTAAGCTCAGTTTAATGCCAAATAGCTTTCTAAAGAGACTGTCAGTTTCACCAGCAGTGGGTGAGAGTGACAGCTGCTCTACAGTTTTTTCTGATTCTGGTTATTTGGTGGTATGTAGTAGACTATAACTGTGGTTTTAATTCAATTTTGTGGATTGTTAATACATTCAGCATCTTTTTTCAGGTATGCTGGCCATTTGGATAGTCTCTTTTCTGAGTGGTCTATTTAAGATGCCTGCTCATCTTTATATTGGTTTGCTATCTTTCCTTTTTGATTTAAAGGACATATTTATATCCCAGATATGAACCTTTTTGTTATATGTGTTGCAAATCTGTGCCAATCTGAGCATGACTGTTCACTACACGGTGTCTGTGGATGATGAGAGGATTTTAATTTTAAGATAGTATGTGTGATAGTGTTTCATTGCTGTGACAAAATACCTGGGAAAAACAGCTTAAAAGAGGAAAGGCTTATTTTAACTCACAGTTTCAGAGGTCTCAGTCCATGGTCAGCTGTCTCCATTGCCATTAGGGCTGTAGAAAGGCAGAAACACCATGGCAGAAAGGTGTGGCAGAGGAAAGTTACTCACCTCATGGCAGCCAGGAAGGAGGAGGAGGGTAAGGAGGAAGGAAAGGGGAACAAGATATAGTCCCCAAGAGCATAGGCCCAAGGACCTACCCCTTCATTTAGGTCCCACCTCCTACAGTTTTCACTACTTACTTCCCAATAGTCTATTCAGCTATGACTCATCAATGGACTAATCCTCTGATAAGCTCGGTGACCTCATGACCCAATCACTTCCCAAAAGCCCCACCTCTGAGCATTGGAACCAAATCAACACATGAACCTCTGGGTGCAGTCCAGATCCAACCCAGCCTACTTAATCAATATTCTCCTTATGATTAGTACCTTGTATGTCCTCTTTAAGAAAGCGTTCCTCACCCTAATGTCATGAAAGTGTCCTCTTCTATTACCTTCTAACAACTTTATTTTTTCACCTTTTTAATTCAGATTTATGTTCCACATGGAATGAATGTTTTTTTTTCTTTTTTCCTTCTTCCTTCTCTCCTTTCCCTCCCTTCTCCCTCTTTCCTTCCTTCCTTCCTTCCTTCCTTCCTTCCTTCCTTCCTTCCTGCCTACCTGCCTTCCTTCTTTCCTTCTTTCCTATGCTGAGATTGAGCCCAGGACCTCACACATGCTAAGCATGTACTGTACCACTTAACTACACTCCCAGCCCTAAAATTAGCCCATGGCACTAATTTTTGTGTGTGGTGTGAGGTTGGGATCAAGTCTGATTTTTTTGCACCATTTATATCCACTTACTGTGCATCACGGTGGAAATTATTTCCTTTCCCCAATGCTTTGCACTATACTTTCGCCATAAATTAAATACCTACTTACTTATGGAATGATCACATGACTTTCCCCCTTCATTCTGTTAGTATAGTGAATTACTTAATGCGTGTTTGAATGTTAAGATACTTTTGTATTTTGGACTAAACTCAATTTGATTGTGATGTGTAATTTATTTTATATATTACCGCAGGCGTTTGTTCATTTTTTTTTGAAAAAACAATTTTATATAATAATTATATAAAAATTTATATAATTTTTAAGCAAAATTTATTAATTAAATTACTGTACTGTCCTTGTCAGTTGTGTTATCAGGTTTATTTGACTCATAAAATGAGATTAGAAGTATCTTTTTATAATCTTTTAGAAATTAAAATATAAGTGAGTTTAATCTAACGCAGTAACTAAAAATGTATATAGTTTGTTCTAAGTGTTTGACACGGTTTTCTTTCCTTTCAGGCCTCTGCTTGTTTTGACATCCACTTGCAAAAGAAACCTAATTTTGTGTGAATTTTGCATGGAAGAGTAAATAGAATTGGACAGTCTGCATGCTCATGTGTCCAGCACTGAAATTTGGTACTGCATTTCCTTTCTGGAATCCACGATCAAGGCCCATCCTGGCTTTAAAAGCTATAAGGTGAGAGCCTCTTTTAAAGCTGTAAGGCTTGAGCCTCTTTGATGAGGATGCTGATCTCATTTTTCTTTCTGGAAATGTGGCAAGCATTCAGATAAAATACCCATCAAGAATCCTCAAAGCTAATTTTATCTCCAGTGTTTGATCTCTACAACCATGGTTTCTTAAAAAAAAAAAAAAAAAAAAAACCCTTTTAATGTCTTTTAGTATCGTGTGTCTCATACCTTACTCATCTCCCCTATCCTACTCACTGCTGTTCTTGATCAGGGCCAACTTGCTGTCACCTGTTGCCCAGGCTGTGACATTAACCAGTCACTTAGCCTCCACTTCATCCTCCTCCTAGCTTTTCAACCTCCTGCTGGAGAGGTGACCATGTTAACCTCCTACTGAGAGCCATGTGGTGGTTTTTGCTCTACAAGATGAATTGGGGCTCATCGACATGGCATAAGTTCTCTGGTGGACTGGTATTTTAGTCGTTTAACAAAATACCTCCTCACGGTTGTGGAGGCCAGGAAGTCCAAGATGGAGGCACCAGCAGATTGGTGTCTGGGGAGGGCTTTGTAGGAGGTACCTTGCTGCAGCATCTTCACATAGTGGAAGAGGTAAGGAGCTTGCTTGAGCCTCTTTGATGAGGATGCTGATCTCATTTAGTAGGTGGAGTCTCATGATTCAATCAATTCCCAAAGTCCCTACTTCTTCGTATTATCACATTGGATATGAGGCTCTAACATATGAATTTGGAGAGGACACCAACCTTCAGACAGCAGCACCTGGCTCTGATTTGCGGCTCGCTTTCTTGCCCTGTTTTGCCTGTGGTTTCAGGTGCATCTGTGAACACCCTGGGGTTCTGTGTGTCCCAGCTTCTTCTTGTGCTGATCTTTCTCTCTGGAGTAGACGATCCCCATCTTTTTCTTGGGTAATCTATTCTTCAATAGCCAGCTCAGGCTGGATACAAGCATCCCCACCCGGCTAGGATGCTTGAGTCTCCTTTGTGTCCGTGGTGACTTCTGTCATTAGATAGACAGTGACACTTAACCAGGCATGATGGTGCATGCCTGTAATCTCAGAGACTCAGGAGGCTGAGGCAGGAGGATTGCAAATTCAACACCAGCCTTAGCAACTTAGGCCCTAAGCAACTTAGTGAGATCCTATATCAAAATGAAAAAAATAATAATAATAAAAAAGAGGTGGGGTTGTGTGGCTTGGTGGTTAAATGCCCGTGGGTTCAATCCCTGGTACCAAAAAATAAAAAAATAGTGAGCTCTTTGTAGGCAGAGTCTAGGTCATCTGTGTACACCGGTAACTTTCTGGTTGCTTGTAGGTAAGAGTTGCTCAGTAAACACTTGTAGATCCAAACAGCAGGACTAACAGTGACTGGCTGACTGTTTTTTGAGTTTCCCTTTATCCCTTTTTGGAAGCCTGAGATGGAAGAAAATGGACAAACTGCTGTGACCAGAAGGGGGACAGGAAGTCAAAGACTCTGGAAAAATGTGTAGATAAAATGTCTTCGTGTCTAAGTTCAGTCCGGCTGATTAAAATCCTTGTGGGAATTCACTTTTTTTTTATAGGATGGATTAGCAACAGGAATCCTCTGCGAAGGTGGATTTCTCCAGAGAAATGCATTTGAGCCATTTAAGAATTTCAATGAAAAAAAATCCTATTTACAAGGAAAATTGATAAAAGATTCTTCCCCTTTCTCTTATTAATAAAAGAGTTTACACGGAAACTCTTGAAGAGATTTTGTGAGGGGTTCACAAGGATCACTCAAGTCTCCACTAGACCTTCACTTTCACTTTGTAAAATTGCCTACACCCTCAAAATGGCATCACACAAAAATGGACTTTCTGGGGCTCTTCTATATAAATGGGTCCTCCTGGCTGCACAGTGGGTCCATTCATTTTATTTTGGCCCATTTTTTTGCAAGTACATTCTAAATTTGGCCTTAATTATTTTTCCTTTCACAAAAATATTTTGTGGGATCTTTTTGAACCCTGGCTACTTCCTTCTTGCCCCTTCAAACAGAAGCCAGGAGTGTTATTTTTGTTCTCTTCTAATTAAAATAATTGCTTGGTTCCTTTTAACTAGATTCATGCAGTTATTAGCCTAATACGTGGACGGGTGCCATGGGGTGCTTGAGAAACAAAACGAAAAGTGATCATGTAGCTTCACATGAAAAAGATTCTGCTGTGCCAAGGAGCATTATTTCCTTTCAGCCGGCGTTTGATAAGGGTCTTTCGTCAACCTGGCCCCCCATACCCTTACTAAAAGACCTCTCAGGGAAAGAATAGTTCTATTTTCTTTAGGAAGGTATACAGCCAGCTCCGGACCATTTGAAGAGCCGTACTTGATATGCCGAGTATGGCACAAAGACCTCGGGTCTGAGTTTAATCTCTGCCCCTGCTTTGTCTTTCAAAATAACTACAGTTGAAGGACAAATCCTCCATGGCCCCTCTGCCAGTTGGTGCTTCTCAAAGGACAGCCGGGGAAGAGAAAGTGCCTGGATGCATGCATCGGTCAAGTGTCATCAAGACTGCTATGCCAAGTGTGCACAACTTTTTTTGTGTGTGTGTGGGAGGGTACCAGGAATTGAACCCAGGGGTGCTTAACCACTGAACCACATCCCCAGCCCTTTTTTATTTTGAGATAAGCTCTCATGAAGTTGCTCAAGGCCTCGCTAAGTTGCTGAGATTGGCCTGGAACTTGTGATCCTCCTGCCTCAGCCTCCCGAGCTGCTGGGATTATAGGGCTTGCATCACCCGCCAGGCTCAAATGACATTTTGACAAGACTTTTCTCAAAGGCAATGGGGTCTAAGGGTTGGCAAACAAGGCCCTGAGGATACCTCTGACCTGCTGTCTGTTTTTATGAAACTTCTTTGGAGCACAGAGACACCAGTTGAAGTACTTTCTATGGCTGTCGTAGCATCAAGTAGCTGTGACAGACCATGCAGCTTGCAGAGCCTAAAATATTTATGATCTGACCCTTGGTAGAAATAGTTTGGATGCCTGATGTCCTTCATTCTGTTTACTGCATATCTACTAAATACCTACTCAAGGCTGAGAAATCCATTTGTAGCTATCTATTTGTTTATTTTGACTATTGGAGATTGAACCCAGGGTCTTGGGCATGCTAAACCTCTGCTTTACCACTGAGTGACACCACCAGCCCCTGGAGGCATTTTTATAGTACTACTCATTTGAAAATAAGAATACTCAGGGCTTTTGGTGCTGTGCTAATTTTCTGAGTGTTCAGAGGAGGAAGTCAAGAAGCAGGAAGGATTTAGAGCAAGAAGTCCTGGCTGGGGAAAATGATTATCTCAGTGTAAGTCATGGATCAGGGTCGGCTTTTCCTCTGGCTGCTATGTGGCGAAGGTGTGGACACCACAGGAACACCTGGCTTGGAGTCCACCTTTACTAATTATGTCAATACTGTATAGTTGACATTGCAGACTTCTGCCACCAGTTGGTGTTTGGGAAGATCAAGTGAGAGAATGTGAGTCCATGTGTTTTTAAGATCATAAGCTACTCTACCTGTGGTCCAGATATTATCTGTAAAAATAACAGCATGAGTGTTATTATCCTTATTTGGCATAAGAGGAAATGAGACTTAAGTGGATGCCCAAGATCAAAGAGTAAGCCAGCAGAGGCTCCGAACTTTAAGTTTCCAGTTTTCAGTCACTACTACTTCCAGCATACCATATGCATCTTTCCATTGTGTACTTTTTGTTTTTGGGTACCAAGGATTGAACTCAGGGGCACTTGACCACTGAGCCACATCCCCAGCCCTATTTTATGTTTTATTTAGAGACAGGGTCTCACTGAGTTGCTTAGCATCTCATCTTTGCTGAGGCTGGCTTTGAACTCCTGATCTTCCTGCCTCAGCCTCCCAAGCCACTAGGACTACAGGCGTGTGCCACTGCCTGGCTTGTGTACTTTTCATGATTTTAAAAATGTCCAGTCCTGGATTAGACATGTAGCTGAGAGGCAGAGTACCTGCCCAACATGTGTGAGGACATGGGTTTCATCCTGGCACTGAGGAAAAAAAAAAAAAAGAAAGAAAAAAGTATCCAATCCTTTAGTTAATTCATTCATCATGATTCTACATTATCAAAGAGCTAGAAAAAGAAGGAATTTTCAGAGATGATGATGACTATGAAAAGAAGAGATGATGCTGGGAGTGGTGGCACACGCCTATAATCCCAGCAACTCAGGAGGCTGAGGCAGGAGGATTGTGAGTTCAAAGCCAGCCTCAGCAACTCAATGAGGCCCTAAGCAACTCAGGGAGACCCCGTATCAAAGGAAAAATAAAAAAGGCTGGGGAGGTGGCTCAGTGGTTAAGCACCCCTGGGTTCAATTCCCAGTACCAAAAAAAAAAAAAAAAGATTGGAAGATTCTTCAAATCATTTTGTTTGTGGACCCCTGTGGCTGAATCCTCCAGAAGTACACAGATCCTCCTCCTGGTTTTCTCTGTGTTGTCCAAGGAGTTGGTCTAATTTGTGATGTGGAGTAAGAGAGAAGAGGTGAGATGGGAGAGGGAGACCAATCTTGTCTTCAATAGTTTGGATCTCGAATGTCCCCTAAATGTTCATGTGCTAAAGTTTTGGCTTCCAGTGTGGCACTTATTAGGAAGTCATGGAAACTTTAAGAGGTAGCACCTAATTGGAGGTCTTCAAGTCACTGGGGATGAGCATTTGAGGGGGATACTGGGACCCCAGCCTCTTCCTCTCTCTTTCATTACAGCCATGAAATGAACAGTTTTGCTCTGCCATGCATCCTCAGCATGATGTGTTGCCTCGCTACAGAACCAAAAGCAATGAAATTGACCACTCATGGACTGACATCCCCCAAACCGAACCAAAATTAACCTTTCCTATTTTTAACTTGATTACCTCAGGTGTTTTGTCATAGTAATTGGAAACTGACTAATACACTGTCATACTACAAAATGTTGCCAGACACCTTGTTTTATTTTGTGTGCATGTGGGCACATGTCCATGTGTCTGTACCTACCATGACAGGAAAAAATGATACTGAAATGTGGATAGCAGATTGTACTGGCAAGTAAATGATGGAGACAATCTAGGTGCAAGAAATTTAAAAGTTATGATTTTTATATAACATTGAAGGGAGTTCATATAAGAAATGATCCAATATGAATTGTCCAGCTTAATAACATCAATTAAACAAGGCTGTGTTAGAGGTGGCCTTATTGACCTATGCTGTTAAATACAGTCTTTATTCATGTTGTATTCATTCAATATTATGTCTTGTAATTTTTGAGATGATGATGATCAAATGTGCTTAGATCAAGCATCTACCACCAAAGTACTGAACTTGCCTTGTAAAAGAAATGTAAATTCTTGGATGTTTTTGTTTTTGACATTTGCCCTTTGAACAGGAAAAGTTTGCCAATATTTTCTTCAGATTCAATGTGATTGGATACTTGTTCTTTTCAGATTGATCCCAGAACCTGAGTCATATGATTGATACAAAAGTGCCAGAGAAGTTGCTTTTGAGAAAGCTAACCTTCCAGAATCTTCCATTGTACAAGTGTCACCTGCAAAGACCTCTGAGAGGTACAGTAGAAAGTCCTACCCTATTCCCCCTGTCTACCCCAACACAGGTAGCCATAGCCCTGCAGATTGAACTTGGAGGTGGTGATAACCCATTCTGTGATTTGCCCATGAAGTTGTGTTACTCTGAGTTACCCCCAGGATCCAGGATATTGCTCTTCTAAAAAAAATTTAATTTGTTTCAGCACATAAAAAGCATGTTCATGTCAGGACTTAGTGCTGCTACAGACAATACTTTCATCTGTGAGGAACTTGCGTACATTAGTTTATTTAGCTTTCTTATAACAGAAAAATTTTCTCCCATTTGATACAGGATACATTTCTTTTTCTAATTCTATTCATTTCGTAGGTGTTTTACAGCAAAATTGTCTCTGTGTTAGGATTGTTTCACTGAGGGGGAAATAAATCTCTTAACAGTGTAAAATACCACTGTAAGAGATGACTATTTCCTCAGCATATAAATCTCTCTTTTCATGATTAAGCAATATTCTGGGAAAAAAAAGTTAAAGCTTCTTGAAAGCTGTAGGAACGTTGCTGTAGTACAGCTACTACGGTCACTACTAGTGTGTGCCCTGTTCTTAATGGGTTACCCATGTTACTTTGGGCTCCCCAGAACATAGAGCTTAAAGAAAGTCTCATGTGCTTCCTGTTCTGTGGAGAGTTCAATCCCAGAGGAGGAACGTGTGGCTGAAACAGAAGGGGCAGACACAGGGTGTGTGGTTGGTAATTTCTAGTCAGATTTTTGTTACTATAACAAATGCTGGAGATACTTAACTTATAATGAGAAAAGGTTTATTTGGTTCATGGTGGGGGCAATTTCAGTCCATGATCGCTTGACCCTGTTGCCTTTGGGCCTGTGATGGGGCAGCGCATCATGGCAGGAGTGTGCTGACCTCCTGGCTGGGAAGCAAAAGAGAGGAAGAAGAAGGGACTGGAGCCTTGTTGTTTCTTTCAAGTGCATGCCCATCAATGACCTAAAGACCTCCAACGAGGCTCCATCTCCTAGAAGTTTCACCAGGTCCCCATAGCACTCAGAATCAACCTTTGCACACACACACACACACACATCTCTATCTATCTATCTATCATCTATCTATCTATTTGTTTGTTTTTGAGGTTTTGGTACCAAAGATTGAACCCAAGGGCACTTAACCACTGAACCACATCCCCAGCCCTTTTTACTTTTTATTTTGGGACAGGGTCTCATTAGGTTGCTTACAGCTTCCCTAAGTTGCTGAGATCCTCCTGACTCAGCTTCCCAAGCTGCTGGGATTACAGGCGTGGGCCACACACCTGGCTGGAATCAACCTTTGGCACATGGGCCTCAGGGGGACACTCATGATCCAATCTATAACACTAACTGCTCAATCATCTGGGACCATAGTGGGATACATGTTGGCCTTCCAGGAAATGTCCACTGCTGATCTCTGGAACCTGTAAATGGTACTTTATGTGGTACAGACTGCAGATGTGATTAAGGAGTTTGAGATCAGAAGATTACCCTGGATTTTGTCGGTGGCTGCTAAGTCCCACTGCAAGTGTCCTTATGAGGAAGAGGCAAAGGCATATTTGACATACAGATGAGGAGGGACGAGTGTGATCAAGGGGACAGAGATGGGGGTCATGTGGTTATAAGCCCAGGACTGTGGCAGCCATCAGCAGCTGAGGAGGCAAGGGAGGAATTCTCCGTGGAGCCTCTTGAGGGAGGGAGCATGGCCCTGCAGACACCCTCACAGGAGCCCAGTGACTTTGAGACCTTCAAAACTGTAAAATAATACACTTCTGTTGTTTTAAGCCACCAAGTTTGTGGTGATTTGTTACAGCAGCTTTAGCAAACAGACACAGAGACCATCTTCCCTGAGCATCAACTATTAAAACTCAGGATAAACTGATTGGGGGGAGGGAAAGAGAAGAAAGGAAAAGAATCTGCCAGTTATGACCAAAAACCATTGGCAAATGGTTTTTCTTGTGTGACATGAATATTCCTTTATTTCTTCCTCTTATCTTCAGATTCAGCATGGCTGAGCTCTAAGCTTTGCTGGGGTATCTCATGCTTCAGAGGTAACGAAGTCCCAGAGTGGGAGGAGCCAGGGCAGTCAAGGGGAAGTTCTAGGGGCTCATGTCCTGGGAAGTCTCTTGTGGTCTGTTGAGTTGAAATAAGTGGCCAGTGGCCCAGTGCATTGTAGCCACATTGGCACCCAAGAGGAGGTGTGTAAGGGGTGGGGCTTGAATTCTGCACCACGATCTCTTTACTCTTTACCACATTTCCACCTGCAGGTGTGATATAATGCCCAGGTGCTTAGTCCCCAAACTTGGAAGGGTCTAGCTGTTGGAACTTACTGCCCCTCAGGGCTGCACACTAGTCTACAGATGTGGGAACTGGAGTCTTCCTTCACTTGGGTGTAACCCCACCTTCTTGTAGGCTCCTGTGATGGGCTGTAGTTTTACTTCTTCTTCTTCTTTTTTTTTAAATCTAATGGCTTTTTTTTTTAATAATTTTTTTTTTAGTTGTAGATGGACACAATGTCTTTATTTTACTGCTTCATACATGGTGCTGAGGATCGAACCCAGGGCCTCACACATGTGAGGCAAGCGCTCTACCGCTGAGCCACAGTCCCAGCCCCATAGTTTTACTTCTTGATGCACATCAAATGAGGCTCAGTTTTACACATGCAGGTGCACTTCATATATTCAAAGAGTTTTTAATGTTGTTTTTTTTCCTACCAGGCAAAACCCTCCATTTCTTTAACTTGACTCGGTGGAGAACATTTTGTGGTTGGTGACCCCACCAGCCCCCTCATCTGAACAAGCTTCATTTTGTCTCCCTCCTGCCTTAGGGGGCAGCTTAAAGAATCCACCAGAACTTCAGGTGTGGTCTGCTCAACCTGCAAGACACATGCTTCACTAATGTACCCAGAGATTGATTTAATTTACCTTTTTGGCAAACACATTATTTTCAGTTGTACTATTCTAATTGTTGGTTAAAATGCAGTCTTCTTAAACTTGGGTACAGATGGCTATATAGAAACACATGGTTTTGTTTTGTCTTGTTTTTGAGGGTACCTGGGATTGAACCCAGGGGTGCTTTACTCTGACTCACATCCCCAGCCCTTTTAATTTTTTTATTTTGAGACAGAGTCTCACTAAGTTGGTGAACTTGTGATCCTCTTGTGTCAGCCTCCCGAGTCACTGGGATTACAGGTGTGTACAACCACACCTGGCTGGAAGCACATGGTCTCATAGCCACCTGGAGAGCTCAGCAGAGTGAATCTAGTTACAAATAGTACCACTGTAGGTTAGAAATCAAAATGCTACCCCACATCAATGTACATAAATATTCCCTTAGTTTTATGCTGGATGGAGGTCACTCAGTGAATCACACAGGCTGGCACCAACCAGCCTGAGGTCAGGAGCATTCTCACTAGCCTTTACCCAATGCTACCTCCTTCCACACCCAAAATAATTATAGAGCACCTGTAATCTCCAGAGATGAAAATATCCTTCATCATACCTCCAGTAGGAAGCACTGATTTGGATTCTATTCCTGTTTGAATGAAGCCTCCAGAATCTTCTGTGAGAAGAGGAGCCATTGCCACACTGAAAAGGGCTCATGTTGATAGACACTGTACATCCGTTATCTCCTATGCTTGTCGGTTTTCTGTTGCTATGACAAAATGCCTGAGAGAAACAGCTTAGAGGAGGAAACATTTATTTTGGCTGGCTCCATTGCTTTGGGTTTGTGGTGAGGCAGAACATCATAGCAGAGCAAAGCTGTTCACCTCATGGCAGGAGGGAGAGGAGAGGGAGGGAGAGAGAGGAAGGGATCAAAGACAAAATATACCCTTCAAAGACCTGCTTCTAGTGCCCTCCTTTCTCCAGCTGGGCCCCATCACCTAATAGCCCATCCAACTATGAACTCATCAATGGATTAATCTACTAAAGAGGTCAGAGCCCAGTCTCTTCCCCAAAGCCCCACCTCTGAACACTGTTGCACTGGGTGCCAAGCCTTCCACACATGAGCCTTTGGGGAACATTCCAGATCCAAACCATAACATCTTCCTTGTTCTTCATAGCAACTCTGCAAGTCGGGTTTTTATTTTACCGAATGAGAACTTAAGGTTCATTTGAAAGTAATTTTTCTTGGGTCACAGGATACCAGACCTCATGTTGAGACTCAGGTGTACCAGGTGGTGGTAGCCCAACTCAACGTGGAGCTGGGGAGAGGAAAGTGACCCTTGGATCGGAGCCTGAGCTGACCCTTCCGGGCCCCCCTGAAGGAGCTGGGTATCACAGCTTTGGTTTAGAAAGACTGAGCTGTGGTTCTGCCTCTGTGACTGGGCTTTCTGGAGTCAGATGTGTTTAGGAAGTAAGGTCCTATGCATTCTGTTCCAGCCTCCTGTGTACAACTGTGGGAACTCTGTTGGCTTAACATCTATTCACTGTTCATTTCTCTTAGGCAAAACCAGGCTAAGGATGGAAAAACAGAGGCCCATGGGGTAGGTCAAGAAGCCCATGAGGGGGTTGAATCAGAGGCCTTGGAGTCTGAGCCCTGTGGTGGACACCCGGCATATGGACTTCCTCTGGGCTGTCTGCCCAGACTGAGGGGTTCTGGAATCCATGAGGTGGGATAATATTTTATTAAGCATGCTTCAACTTTTAATATCCCAGTTTTTCTTTTTACCTTTAATTCATTCAAGCAGCTAGGTCAGGGCCTTTTTGTGGCTTCTGGGGAGGAAAGGGACAGTGAAATAGTCTTCTGGTGGAGGCGGAATTTTTAGGATGATCCCTCAATACCCTCTTTAGTCTTCTGTCATTTGCCTGCTGTAGAAGGTAGAAAGCTACAAACTCACCTTCAGCACTCTGGCATCCTGGAGTGCTCAGACACCGCCAGTGCTGACTGGCAAGATGAGCGCCTGGGTCTCCTGTAGCTGCCTCCGTCAGTTCCGGCTCCTTCCTGCTTGAGAAGCATGTGATACTCAGGGCACAGCTGCTGTTGCTAAGCTGTAGCCAGGTTGCAAGACAGAAAGAGCCTGTTTCCTTGATTGCATTTGAGAGCACTGTGCAGACATTTTTGGGATGTCCAATGATAAGTTTCTATTTGGTTCAACTTCCATTGTTATATTCATCCAAAGGCTAACCTTACTTATTATGTTGTTTTGTTTTGCAACCTGGTCCTTGTCCTTTTGGGGAACAGAAAGGAGAAAGAAAGCCAAGCTGGAGACTTGACAGCATATGTGGGGCAGTAGACAAGTCTGTGGGGGAGGAGACGGGTTATGATGGTCAGGCATCTAGAGAGAAGGAGACCTGTCCTTGCTCTCCAGACCCTGGGAAAAGGTCAGATGGGCAGAATGACAGCTTGTACAAGGCAGTTTGGGTGAGCTGATGCCTGTGGCTCAGGTGGCTCAGGTGTGGGGATGGAGTGACTTCTCCGAGGTTGCCTGAATAGACACATTCCATTTAGCATTTTCCCCCTATTGAGTCTTGAACTGAGGAATTCCCACAGTTTAGCCAGATGCCACGGTGCACACCTGTAATCCAGCTACTCTGGAGGCTGAGGCAGGAGGATCACAAGTTCAAGAGCAGCATGGAGTACCAAGCAAGATCCTGTCTCCCAATAAGAAATAAAAAGGACTGGGGATGTAGTTCAGTGCTTGGCCTCAGGTTCAGTCCTCAGTACATACACCACACACACATACACACACACTCACATACACACACACATGCACACACACAACTTAGCCAGGGCTTAGGGAAGGGGATACCTTGAGATGAAGTTTCTGCCACCCTTAAAGAATTAGATTTCAAAGTTGAAAATGAATTTTAAAAAGTTCTAGTTTTTGTGTGCCCAAGTTGGGCACCGAGATGTATACCTGTCACAGAGTTGAATGAGTAGGATGCCCAAAGTACTCTGTGAAAACTTCCTGTGGAGGGTTCACTCTGGGGTCCCAGGGGTCTGTTGCCTTCCACTCTTGCATGGGGGATCCCAGTGCAGCATGGGGACCATTGGGGAATCAGGGTAGGACAGGGCTGCTGGGGTTCACAGGTCTGGGGTCTTGGGCTGACCTCTGGTGCTGGCCCCTTATTCTCTCCACAACTGGTGAAGTGCCTGTCCATCCTGAAGTGCTTTTATGCTGCAGGTGGATTTAGGGTGGAGATGTGGGAAGGAAGGGGAGGCAGAGAAAGAATGCTTGCCCTTCTCTAGCAATGTGGAAATATTGCTGCACACAGCCGAGGTGGAGGGGAAAAACTGGGTAAATTGGTTTTGATTTTGGAGGTGTAATTAAGCCAAATCATTTCCTGCCTTCTTTTCAGCCCACACACTTCCGATTTCCCTTTCCTTTCCATTCCATTCCTTGGGGCAGCCAGAGAATGGTAACTTGGTCCTTTCAGAATCAGCCAGAGTGTTTCTTTAACACCTAGTAACCACATGGTCCTGGGCAAGTCACCGCATATGTCCACATCATCTGGGAGATGCAGGGAATAATGGGACCTACCTCACAGGGTGGGGTGAAGGGTCCTCTTCTGAACAGTTTCCAGTCAGGTTCTAGCTGTTTTGCTGCATCAGGGGATCCCCCCCATCCCGCCCCAGGCAGTCTCCCTCACCAACACCATTGCTCCCTAGGTGACAGCGGGTGGCGCTCAGCATCACCATGATGACTGTGTAGCTAGGAGCACGTCAGACTTTGTACAAGGGCAGCCAGCAACAAGTCCACGTTCACAGTTGTGTCCAGATGACCTTGAAATCCAATAGCCTCACTTATTGCATTTGGTTTGAAAGGAGGATGCTGGCTCCCATTCACTTCCCAAACATTCCCTTGAAAGTTCATTCTTCATTGCTGATCCCCAAAGAAGGGAACCCTCCATCCATCCCCACTGAGATTTCTGAAAATGAGTTGTATTTCAGGGATTAACTCCCCATTAGGAAGTTCAGTGAAGTTGGAATCAACCTTTCAAGGCAAAATGCTGAAGGGCATTGTTTCCTTCGCTCAGTTCTAGGGGTTTGCCGAGTGATGATGCGGCTGGTCCACTAGCCAATCCTGTTCCAGACCCCGCCCCACGAAGGACTCTGGGCGGAGACTCCTTCCCTTCATGCTGCTGGTACACGGCTGGGCGACAGAGGTGCGTACTCTGTACTTATCTGATTAAACTGCCCGTTGTTTTAAATCCATTGCTACAGTGACTTTTTCTTCTGATAGACATTCAGTGACACAAATAACACATGAAAAGTTACATCTGCTCAGTCACGGCCCGCGCATGCCTGTAATCCCAGCAGGTTGGGAGGCTTAGGCAGGAGGATTGTGAGTTCAAAACCAGCCTCAGCAACTTAGCCAGGCTCTAAGCAACTCAGGGAGACTGTCTCAAATAGAAAATAAAAAAGGGCTGGGGATGTGGCTCAGTGGCTAAGCACACCTGGGTTCTATCCCCACTACTAAAAAAACAATACACACACACACACACACACATATATATATATCAGTGACTTCCTCTATTGTATTAATGGCACGTGTGTGTCCCTTGTGTGATCAATATGTATTCAATAATTGTGACAGCTGGGACTTTTAAAAAACAAGATGGGAAGAATATTTTACTGACCATTAAAAAAAAAAAAAAGAAGAACTAATCCAGCCCAGTTACTAAAACAACAAATACAGAAATTACATTAAAATGAAAAAGAACAAGGATGCACTTTATTTGCCAAAGCCTTTCTGCCTGAGCGACAGACTATTGTGGGTGCTTCGGCAGACTCTTCTAAGCCAGTTGCCTCCTATTTCTGCTTTTCAGCAGGGCCCAGGGAGCGGGACTGCAAATGTCTCAGCCCTTGCTGGCTGCATCATTACCACCTTCATTAATCTTTGAGTTCTTTGCCCCCACTTTACCAAAAGAATAATGCTTCCCCCAGAATTACACAAAAATCAATGGCAAAGTTAATTGAAACCTGGATCTCTTAATGTTTTTCTCTTTCTTAAGTGATTGCTTGGTTTCTGAAAAGTGAGGTTTAACTCAAAGGAGGGCTTTCATTGAGGGTGAGTGAATTGGTAAGAGACAGAAAGTAGAGGTAGATCATTTTCCAAGTGACTGAAAGACAGTGTTTACATTTAGGATTTCATTTCCTTTCAAGTTTGACACTGGGGTTGAAGGGATGTCAGCAGATGAGAAGAATGACCAGGGCATTTCTATGGCACAGCTCACTGCTCTATTGTCCCCTCCAAGGCCTGGCAGGACTCTGAAGGAGATGGGCCTGGCCCCTTCCTCCCAGGGGGCCAGAGAGTGCAGGAGGGAAGAGAAAAAAGGGTGGAGGAGGTGCTGAGCCCTAGATAATGGCCAGCGACTTATTCTAATGCTGTAACCTCTTTGGAGAATGAGGTAGTCGTCTCATAAGTATCTGGGCCTTTAATTTGGCTTCATATTAACAATACAGTTTACATTTACAGCAATTTATAAAAAGCAAAGAGAACTCTTTCACTGGAATCTCAGTGAGATGAGAAAGATATGTGTTATGTCTTGACTTTGCCCAGGAAGAAACTGAGGGTCCAGAAGGTTGGAGATTGTCCAAGGCGAGCCAACCAGCAGTCTTCAGGCTTTTAGGGAAGAGAAGGGGGTTGTGGGGCCAGGGTCTTACCTTGATGTTGCCTCCGACAACAGGGTTAGCAGGGTACATCTTCAGCCCATCAGGACACACGTGGAGATCCCACAGCATAGTCACCTTGCTGAATGCCTATGACATCACTGGGAGGTGCCATTCATGGCTGGTTCCAACCCTCATTGGTATCTGCAACTTCCAAAATGTTCAGACAAAGGACCTCGAAAGGCATCTGGTCAAGCTTTGCAAGAAGAGAAACTTATCCCCTGGTTCCCGAGGCCCTGAAGTCAGAGATTTGATTATGCTTATCATGATCTCAGCTTCCACCCCTCCAAATGCGATTAGTTTTGTAATTAGTTAATGTCATTACCTGTCATCAAATCCAGACAACACTGGTCTCCTAAACCTCCCGTGGCAGAAAATCCCACAACCTGACATCTTTCCACTGTTGAACACAGTTTCTTGAATAATCCTGGCAACTGTTCCCTCATCCAAGCACCACAGGCCTGAAAAGTTAGAAGAAAGATGTATTTCTTGTATTTTTTTAAAGGTGGTTTAAAATACTTTAGTTCCCAAACTTTTCTTCACTCCAAGGAAAGCATAAACAGAATCTTTTCAGCAAACTTTGTACTCCATCCTATTTTCCTTCTTATATATCTTGGCTATATTGCTTTGGGCAGAATGGCCAAATTAAGAACCAGTTTACTGTAGGGAAACGCTCAGTGAAGGAATATTTTTATTTTATAAAAAAATGCTGAGTATTTTTTTATTACTTAGTTACTGTTAAATTCTGGCCAAGCAGTTATTTTCTTTTTCCTATGTAGTCTTTCAGCAAATATTCTTTGCAAGCCTGTTGTGTGAGGGCATTTGGGATATTTGGAGTCCTTCAAGAGCTCGTAGGGCTGGGTGTGGTGGCACACATCTGTAATCCCAGTGGCTCGGGAGGCTGAGGCAGGAGAATTGCCAAGTTCAAAGCCAACCTCTGCAACTTAGTGAGGCCCTAAAGCAACTTAGTGAGACTCTGTCTCAAAATAAAAAATAAAAAGGGCTGGGGATTTGGCTCAGTGGTTAAGTGCTCTTCGGTTCAATTCCCAGTAACTAATAAATAAATAAATAAATAAATACTAGTAGGGGAAGATAGACAATCAGAAATATTTACAAGTTTTACAAGTAACTCACACTATGTGAGCTGGAAGTGTCCATTTGCCCCTCCAGACCCCATCTCTACCCTTTTCTACCCTGGTTTGTGGAGAATTCTGTGGCTGTGGGCCATTAAAGATGGTGACGATGGCTTTCTTGCTCTTAGGTTTTCCTGGCTTAGGAGCTGGGCTGAAGAGCAGGACAGTGAGCTCAGACTGACACCCCAGTCCCTTTCTGATGGCCTCAGGTTGACACAATTGTTTTTTTGTTGCGAGGAGATTAGCCTTCTTCCATGGAGGGACTCGGTCCTTCTCAATGGTAGAAACTGACCCTCCCTAGTGGAGAAAGTCAGCTGTACCCAGCGATGGGAATCAACCCTTCCCAATGATGGGAATCAGCCTTCCCTAACAGGGATACCACCATCACAGTGGAGTTAACTGATTCTCCCCAGTGCTGCTTCAGGTTTGGGGGTGAGAAGTGCTCGTCACAGTACTAGCCTTCTGAGTCCGTACGGCATTCTATTAACTGACCTGTCTTTCGCCTCTCTCCAGTTACCCATTTGAATGGGCCACCAGTTTCCCACTGTGACGCTGACCACCACCCTAGGGTGATCTGTGCTATGGAAAACCTCATTATCGCCATCCCTGAATTTATCAGTAATATTGTCTGTCGTCACCAGTACACTTTTGGGCAGATGTTACCTGGCATCAGGCTGCACTGCTCTTGTGTCTTCCTCATCCATAAGCCACACAATTCATCATCATTATACATTATAAACCACGATTCAGCATCGCGTGCTCCGGGAAGGCAGGGACTGTGCTCTGTAACACTTGGCTAATTCTCAGCCCCTCTTGTAGTTGAGGGGGAGTCATTGACCTACTTGTCCATAGCCCAGTTCAGCAAGCTCCCAACAGAAGACAGGCTGATGTTCCAGAACCTTGATCTGCTCCCATAGCCCAACAGTCCAGCCTTTGCTACGTACACGTGAAGCGTGAGCTCCCGGTCCACCAAATCCTTTTATTCCCCTGCGAGTGAAGATGCAGTTAGTTCAGCGTTCCTCTCTCTGAACCTTTGCCTGGTTTCATCATTTTGAGGAAGGGGGGACTTGATTTTTAGCTTTGGAAAGATCATGTTTATATATCTCCAGGCTGTCTATTTTGTTTTCTAAGGACCTTTTATAGATTCTTGGACTTTTCACCTGCCCAGTTCCCACTGGCCTGAGCTGCTGTCTTTGTAAGCCAACCCAAGTATTTTCTTTGCCTGTATTTAAGCTTATTGCTAGTTTGGGGGAGTAAATCTGCACTTGGAGATCTGCGGTTCTTGATATCTCCTATTTTGAAAATAGGCTCCAAGGACTGGGGTGGTCTGGAGTGTGCCCTGGTATATATATTCTTATCAGTTTCCTTCTGGAAGTCCAGATGGAGGCCATCCGGTCTGGGAGATTTGTTTCTCTCTTCAAGTTTTTCAGGTTATCCTCTGACATCCCCCCTAGAGAATTCAGTCTGTGTTAAGGCCACACTAGGGCTTCCTGTGCAAAGAGCCCTTGAAATATGAAATTCCTCACTTCTCTTGATGATAACAGTGAGGCAGAAAGCAAGAAAGAAAAAATAACAGCGTGGTTACCTGATGGTACTTATTAGTTAGCTCCCCTCAGAAACAGTACTGAGTTTCATGCGGATTTGAGTTATACTCTGGGGGAATGTGTCGGCAAAGCTACTGAGCGGACACCATTCATGTGTATGGTGTGTTTTATCTGTCATAGATGAAATAAGGACACTATTCTTCATTTCATAATGCACTCAAGAATCATTCAATGTAAGTTTAGGTTTAAAACTTTCAATTTACAGCAGCCCATTAAAAAAAAGAAGAAGAAAAAAGAAAAAAAGAAAACACACCAGTCTAGCTAAAAAATATCCTCAGGAAACCAGCCTGGAAGAAAGTGAGGGTAGAACATGAATGAGCTATTTAGCTTTTCTTGGAAAATGGCATAATTCTCAGAGGAATGAAAGGCTAAGCATTCCCCAGATTTTTCTCAGACACATGGGCTAGTTCACAAAGTGCTGGAACCCCAAACAGAGAACCTGGATTGATTTCAATTTCAGTAATTCAGGTGTTTGTGGCATAGAATAAACACCACCCAGAAGGCAGTATCGTGAGTTACCAGAAGTCCCAGTCGATCCTATAATTTCAGGCCACAGTTTTAGCTTCTTCTACAGAGGGATAGTAAGTTAGTCATTCAGTTCACACAAGCAGAATAATTTACCATTTAAAAAAAAATCTTGACTCAACCAATGTTTGGGAATGGTCTTCTGAATTAATCTGTTTTTCTAGGGTCATGTAGACCTTACTTTAATCTACTGATATCTCCATTATTTATCTCATTGTAAATTGAGTCTGTTAGATGATAGAAGCTACCAGAATCCACCAACATGGTAGCTACTACTTTTGGGGAACTTGCAGTCTAGCCAATGAGATAAATGCTAATGGAACAATCAAGGAATTGCGTGAGACATTGTATACAAATGTGTGCACTTATGGGACAGATTATGGGAAGGGGATTGGGTTCTTTCCAAGTAGAATTTAGGGGAATTTCATATAACCTGGAGGATTTTGATTAGGTTGAAGAAGAGAGGTGGTTCACCTGGCTGGAAATTGGTTAAGAAAACCAGTACCGGTTGCCATGTATTTCTTCTTAAAAAACTAAGAACTTTACATGCATTAGTGATTGTAATTCTAATCACAATTATATGATGAAGGAATGTTACCTCCCATTTCAGAGGTGAGCAAATTGAGTCTTGCAGATGTTAAATAATTTGCTCCTGATCACAGAAGCCACTAAGCTGAGATTGTCCCGGGGACAGGGAAGAAGTCTGACTATTTCCCTCATTGCAAAGGAGAATAGGAAACACTCTGGTTGATGGCTTTTCTCATGTTCTTCTTACACAATGATTAGAGCACTGAATGGGAGAATTTAGATGCTGAAACATTAATGCCTGTGACCCTGTTCTCAGCTTCAGAGGCAAGAGAGGAAGGGAAGGGTGGGTATATTGGAGTCCCAACACTGCAGGTGGCTGCAGAGGTTTTGACATCCTTAAGTTGCCTTGTCCCGTCCGCATCACAAACTCTGCAGTGGAGAAGGGGGAACCTGGGTGGGAGGTCTTTCTCATCCAATGGAGGATGGGATCTGGGTGCTGCTCAGTTACTCCAGGAACACATGGCAGATGGCTCCCCTCCCCTCCCAGTCCCTCTTTCCTTCCTTCCTGGGCATGAAGTCTTCCTCGCCTCTCTTGAAGGTCATGAGATTAACGTGTCCTGAGAAATGTGACCACAGGTGATATGTGCAACTTCTGCAACCATCTTCAACAGGAATTGCTCTTCCTGGACTCTCTGTCTCTTCCTCCCTGTGGCTAACACCTGGATGTGCTGATGGTCGCATTCCACCAAGCAGAGGAGCAGTGCCCCTGCAGGACAGAGGGGGCAACCCCAAGGAAAGAGCATCCCTCCAGGTTAGGTATCAGCATTGTGATACTCTGTGAAAGGAAATTCAGTCCCATCTGGTTAATGCAAGAGCTTGAGTTTGACCTTGAATAATGCAGAACACTTCCAAGCAGGGAGTAGAGAGCATTGGTTTCAGTTCAGTCTTTTGTCCTCCTTCATTCTTTCTTTTTTCAGCCAATATTGACTGAGCACAGACTCTGAACCAGGCAACATACTAATTGCTGGTGATAGTAAACAAGAGTCATATTCTTACCTTCCTGGAACCTAGGAGAGATAGATAAAAACAGAGGTAAAATTAGATGCTGATTGACTAGAATATGTGTTGGGAAGCACAAAAACTTAGGGGTAAGATAGAGATGAATTGTGGGAGAAGGTCACTTTGGTGGTTAGGAGAAGCTTCATGAGCAGCCCTAATCGAAAGGAAGAAACCAGGCTTGAAAGGAGTGGGACATGCCATCCTAAATCCAGAGGAGCATGTGCAAAGGGCCTGGGGCAAGAAGAAAGTCTTTGGCACAAGGAACTTAAGAATGAAGAGGAGAAAGAGGCACCACGGGAGGTAGTCAGGTCTTGTTCTTCGATAGTCTGGAAGCTATTGAGTAGTTTTGTGACAGGGTACAGGGAGGCATAATTCACTTGCTTGTTTTAAGATAACTTTTACTGATTTGTGGAGAAAGGGCTGAAACCAAGTGTTTATAGTCACCAATTCTTTAAACATGTAATTAATATTTGAATATAGTTTACTTAAGAAAAAGAAGTGGCAATCAGTCTTGTTGAGAGTTACATCAGAGAAAAGGTTTCTTAAGCAGCATGCTGTTCCAAGCAGGCTGGGGGGTGGTTGGCTTGGTGCTGCTGCCAACCTGTCAACATGCACACTTCTGGTTGTGGGTGAGGTTGCTGAAAAGTTTCCCCCGAGGAACCAGAGCCGAGCACAGCTCTTTTCTGGGGCTTGCAAGAGTTGCCATGGGGATTACAAAGCTTCCGAGGGGCCTGGCCTTTGGAATTTCTATTCCTGATTTACAGACAGTAAAGAGGGAAGTGGAGATATGCTAATTTAAATTAATCATTTAAATATAATCTGAATATGTATTCAACAATAACATCTACTTAATTAAATATAATTAAGTTAAACATTTTAGTTATAAATTAAACCTTCCCTGATCATTAAAGCCACCCATTTTTTTTTCAAGCAAGTGATAACAAATTTCGGTTTCTGGGGATCGAACCCAGGGCCTGGCACATGTTCTCCACCACTGAGCCCTGCCCATATTGACTTCTAATGAAGATTATACTTTTTTTTTTTTTGGTACCAGGATTGAACTCAGGGGTACTAGACCACTGAGCCACATCCCCAACCCTATTTTGTGTTTTATGTAGAGACAGGGTCTCACTGAGTTGCTTAGTGCTTTGCCGTTGCTGAGGCTGGCTTTGAACTCGCGATTCTCCTGTCTCAGCCTCCCAAAGTGCTGGGATTACATGTGTACACCACGTGCCCGGCTAAGATTATACTTCTATAAGGGCAATATCCTGTCAATTTTCCACATGACTATTGAGAAGGAAGAAAAAAAGTTTCAGCTTCCAGATTTGTAGTTTGATGTAATCAGTTTTGGGGTTTTCTTTCTAAGGTCAACACTGTCTTCAGAAATAGAAAATTGTTTGATTATTTATTTATTTATTTATTTATTTATTTATTTATTTATTGCTAGACAAGTGATATCAGGGTCTGAACCGGTCAACATGATGTATGTTTTGAGATTGGCTTTTGTTGGGTTCGAGTTTTTGCACATCTAGGAAATCTAACCAGAAAAGAGGTCCGCATTTCAGCCTGTGCACATCAGGAAGTGGTTAGCAGCCCAAGTCTCGCCTTACAGACCTGCTCGGGAGGAAAAAAAAAACCTTCTTTTCTCTTCCCTTGCCCCTCCCAGCTTTCTATCTCCAACCCAAAGGCTTCTCTGAGGGAATCTGCCTGGGATCCGGGTATGCTTGGCTGCCCCCAGAGAATAGCTGGGCATGAGCACTCAGCAGCCTGGCTGCTCACTGCCCACCCTGGTGACTGGGGACATTCCGAGGCAGGAGGAAAGAACAGGGGAGTGGAGAATCACACATGGCTGAGTTTCCTATGGCGAGGTTCCCTTGTTTGTGCTTTCTTCCCCTGCTCAAAAAAAAAAAAAAGTCCTGGAAGAGGCCTGGGGAGCCAGATCAAATGTACTGGCTGGAAGCCAAAGCTTGACTTCTCCCCGCCAGGAACTGCACGTTCTCAAGTCTTCATTTCTGTCCTGTTGAAACTGATAGGGAAGGTTAATGAGATTAACATGGCAAAACCCTGTGGGCTTCTGTGAAGGAAGGGGCCAGATACGGCTGCCTACTACTGACCCACAGGCTGGTCCATTTCAGCTGGGAGCATTTGATGGAGTTCTAGTAAAACTCGATTGTCGGAGACAATTGAAAAGAAATGTGTATTGAGACTAGTGGGAGGAAGTCACACCCACGGCCACTGACCCGCAGATGAATGAATGTCCTGTGTCCATTTGCTTCTCACCAGCTTGGTCCAGCCCTTGCCTCCTTGGGTGATCTGCAGAAAGGACAATTTTCTGGCATAGAACTTTTTATCCTCCCCACGCTCTCCCCACCAAAAAGTTGGGTGTATGATGAAAAGTGGTAAAATGAAATAGCTCAGGACAGAAAACCCAATGCTGCCATTGAACAGAAAGATGAAATATCTCTTTGGCTGGAGATGTTCTGAATAGAAGATTCCTGAAAAATGTGGAGAAGATGGAAATGGCGTGTGTGTGTATGTGTGTGTGTGTCTGTGTGTGTGTGTTTGTGTTTATGAGTATTTTTTTAAAGTGGAAGGAGAAAAAGGAGGAAGAAGTTTCGGTAAATCTATAAAATCACCACAATTTATGAGAGTTTAAAAGGCAATTTCTTTTTAAGGGGCAAATTCCTAATTTCCCACATAAAAGTATGGGAATTGAATGGTAAATCCTTCTCCCTCGGCAAGACCCCAGAAAAGAAGCATGAAAAAGAGTTACTGTTCCGCTTCCATTCATGTCTCTTGAAAGCCGGTGGATGTGACACTGCCCTGGAACACACAGCCCTGGGTTTCAAAGCTGCCTGGATGACTTTTCAGAGATGATCTATTGTGGTGCTTTGTTTTGTCCGGGTCGCCCTTGTTTTGTTCGGCTGGGGCTGTATCGCTCTTCTGCCGCTGCCATTAATCCACCTGTCTACTCCTCCCCATTCAGAGGCACAATTTACCCACTGCCCTGCACAGAGATCTGGGGTGAAATGGCTGAAAGGCTCAGCATCACTGCAGAGAGGGACCAGGGAAGAAAGATGTGGAAAAGGAGGGCTGGCGGTGGGGGTGCTGGGTGCACAGTCTCACCTGGATGATGTGGGTGCTCAGGAGAGAAGGAGCAGGCAGTGTCAGAGGGAGGGGAATAAAGATGAGAATCTTCTCCATCCCTTGGGAGCCTGGGCAAGTTGCAAAGAACTTTTTCATTGTCACCTTTAGCAGTACCACTGAGTGGCGAGGCAGGGCACTGGAGACTCCTGCTTGTGCAACCTGCCAACGAGACCGCCCTATTGTTTTCCAGATTTTATTTGATCCACTCTCTCGTTGATAGCTGAGTGTAGACTGTGTAGCTCAAGGATTGTCAGGGTGGGACAAATGGCAAAAGATACAGTGATTTCTTAAAATGAAAATGATGAAGAAAGAAAATGAAACCCCTAAATTGGTCATGTAGTTAGGACCTGGAACGGGGACCACATCCTCTCCTTCCCTTGGAAGCTCATCCTTTTCGATTGTGTTGTCAAGAGGGAAGTTGCTTCTCTCTCACCTCTTCTTTGACTTCTCTATCACTCACTTTTTTTTTTTTATTAAACCCAGAAGTGCTTAACCACTGAGCAACATCCCCAACCCTTATTAATATTTCATTTAGAGACAGGGTCTTGCTAAGTTACTTAGGGCCTCACTAAATTGCTGAGGCTGGATTTGAATTCTCCTGCCTCAGCCTCCCAAGCTGCTAGGATTACAAGCATGTGCCACTGCGCTCGGCTCCATCCCTCACTTTTAATAGTGCAAAGGTACTGTCCGGAGATTCCAAAGTATCCTGTGGATGCTGAGTTATAAAAGTGGTCACAGACATTTCCCAAGTATCAGTATAAACGTCTATCCTTTGTACTCTGTGTCTAGTGAGGGGCGGCAGGGGCTGTGCTCACTGTGTCTTGCCGGGATGCAAGGAAGGAAGCATCTCTGCAGGCTCTCCTGCTGTCCTTAGATCTGGGAGGTGGGGTTTCTGATGACCTAATGCTCCACTCATCTGCTCTAGCCAAGAGGCTCAGCCTCAGATATCCAGGAAAAGGAAAAGAACCAGGCATCCCTTTACACAGACCCTGTGCACATTCTCAGGGATAAGCAGAGGGACTCATAACAAAATAGGAGCAAAACATTCTAAAACATTAGCTAATAATAAAACCAGTCTTGTAGAATTGACAGACTTCCGTTAAAATTTGAATCTAAGATTAACATTTAAGATACAAGGTGCACCAACTTTCAGAAAGTGAAAAACCTGAACACAGTTCAATCAGCCCCACCCTCTATTCACATTCGAGCTTTGCGACCTTAGGCAAACTGCCTCACTCGCTGGATCCCCAATTTTATTGCTGAGGAAGTGACTCCCTGGTTTACAACAGTGGTTCTTATGCTGGAATGGGCTGTAGAATCAGTACTAGTGCTTGTTAAGCATCACTGAAAGATCTCACCCCAGAGCTGATGCTCTGGTCCAGGGATCATGCTTTGGAATGGTTTCTGTATGAATTCTAGAGCCCAATCTAACCAGAAAATCCAATCTTTCTTGATATGGATTGAGGTACAACGAGTTGATGAGTTGACCAGTAATAGCTACATTCAAGTTTTTGTGTTGAAATTCGATGGGAAAAGGATGCACTGGTGCATTGCTAACCCTTAACCTTGTTTGAGGGCACATTTGCCTGTTGGGTTGACACATCTCAATTACACAAGGTGGTCCAGACAGCTGCCCTTGTGGGGACATCGGCTGCCACTAAACTCTGAGCAATTACTTAAAATTAGACTTGTCAAATTTGTTTAGGGTGACCAGACAAGTACATACATTGACCTAATGTCACTCTTCCTGGAGAGATGCTGTAATGATTTTGTATATCAGTCAAACTATTTAAATACTAATGCTGTCTCTATGCTGTAATCGCTATTCTAGTCAGCTGTCATTTTTAGAAGCCCTTGGGGGATTTGCATCCCTTAATTATTCTTCAATACCCAAACCAAGCATTCTTTAATTGGTGTAAATTGAACAGTGTTCCAATGCAAACAAGGAGAGGGCACACTGATCAATGATTCTGTGCATGTCTATTGGAAAGTCATTGCCATTAGATCAAGTAACAAATCCTTAACTCCTTTGACTTCCGTGGAAACGCTGGCCCCAGGAGCTAAGGAATTCCTTTTCTACTTAAGTCATCACGATCAGGAATTAAGGAGTGAGTTGTGTTTCCAAATTTTTGGCTTTTAAGGTAAGGGTTAAAAAATCCATCAGAAAAAGATGCTGTTTCAATGTCAGAAACTGCATTCAGGATCTTTTATGAATTCAGCTAGAAACAATATGTTTCTATCCTCTGGCAATTTGGTCTCTCTCTCTCTCTTTCTCTCCTCTCTCTTTTTCAACTGGAAACAATATAAAAATTTTGTTAACTTGTCAAGCCATTCTTTCCTGGGAATTCTTTTTTCCTGATAGTGTGTGATCCATCTAATCACACATCCGAGCTGTGGTGGTATAACAAGAAACAGGTGTTCTCTAACTACTTTGAATACGATTGAAAAAGAAAATCAAGGCGCTGAGCTTCAGAAGACCTGGAAGAGTCCTTTTCATAAATGTGTCGGGCTCACTTTTCAACCCTTACCTCTTTCTATCAACTTTCTCAAATTGATTATTTATTACTGAAGTGGGAAGAAAAGGAAGCCACCATCCCATCACACATCTCTGGCCCAGATCTGCCAGTCTCTTGTTCCTGGGCTCAGAAAACTTACGCTCTGATACTACAACTCAAGGTGAAGTGGGTCCGTGTGATTGTTTTTAATCTATCTGGGTTTTGATAAAATGTGCCGGTTTGGGGGAGGACTCTTTCAAGTTGATTTGAGTCTGAGTTTTAAAGCAGTCCAGAACAGAATACTTAAAACAGGAGGCGAGGAGCTGAGAGGAAGCTGTCTGCATCCTTGACAATCTTTGTTCAGTGGCTCCAACTTAAAGGGACACTTCTGGTGGGTAAGCTCATTTAGACACATTCTGCCAAGAAGCATATCACCAAGAGTTGGTGATCTAGTCAAGGGCTTTGAGCACTTTGGGGGCAACCTTTTGAGGGTGGCTCTGCCTCTGGGGTTCACTGATGAAGCCCAGCTGGGGGAATGCCGGCAGAATGATACCCAAAGTCATCTTCCTGTGCTGCTGTGGGTCTCAGCGTCTGGGACATTCTTCTTCACCTAAGCACATTTGCAAAGGAAAGCTAAAAGAGATCAGTCATTTTTCTTTTTAAATCTGGGTCAGCTTTGAGAACCTGAAAGGCCTGAAAAAGGGCTGCAAAAATGACTGGCAGTCCACTGATTTTGAGGGATCCCTCGGCCTTTGGTGTGGCTCCCCTCTCTGTTTCATTACTGTCACTTCTTCTACTACAGATGCTACTCCCTGGCTTTCCAGAACCTTCCCTGGATTTGGATGGTCCGATGTGCATGTGACAAGCACATTCAAATAGAGAGTAAGCGCCTAGGTCCTGGTTTTGCCCCCCTACCCCCAATCACATCACCTCTCTGGGTTTCGATGCCATCATTGGTAAAATGAGGGCATTGAAGACATGAACTCTAAGATCCCTGAGAGACCCAATAGCCCAAGAGTTCTTTTCTCTATCACCCACTCCCACTGAAAGTCAAGGACAGGCAGCCTGTATCACCTGTCTTCGGAATCCAGGTTCTGGTTCCCATCTGTGGAAACGAGCATTTGCGTCTGTGCTCCCAGATTCTTTCATACATCCGAATCACCTAGAATCTTGTGACAGTGCAAATTCTGGCTCCTTACGTCTGGCTGGGGCCAGATTTTGCCTTTCTGATGGCTTCCAGGCAACAGAGCAAGGCTTGGTAACCAGGCCTCAGAGCCTGAGCTAAGTCAGGCTCAGGGTTGGTCTGTTTTGCTCACTGATGGTCCCAGTGTAGTAGCCTGGTTCTGAGAGCCCAGTTGGACCACATCTGAATAAACTGTTCAAGGGGGTATTTGGAGACAAGGATGAGCTACAACCACTGATCCTGTGGTCGGATCCTATCCTCAGCATCTCCCGTTTTATTTTCAAGGGGACCAGAAACTTGCAGCAGCAGAACTGGCTCTTGTGTCATTGAGCTCTGGGCGGTTTTAGGGACAGAAAATAAGTCTGAGACTCAGGAAAGCCAAGGTGGGGAGGAGGGTATGGCCTGCTGCCTCTGTCCCCTGAGTGCTGGCTCCTGGCCTGTCACTGGGAGGCCATGGCTCTCAGTGTTGTGCCTTCTCTGATTTCTCTTAAGTTTCTCTTTGATGAGCATTTCGACCAAGTGAACTATTTGGAGGAAATGCAGAGTTCCCCAGTGTGACTCAAGCTGGCAAAATCCTCTCACCTGGGCTGGTCTCGAAGGGCAGGGTTTACTTTGCTGTACTCGGAGTTGTCCTCTCCACGAGACCAGGGAGGGCGCCCCTGCATCTTTCCTAACACATGGCCCCTCTCACGTCTGAGTGCGGGGAGCTATCTCTTGCTTTCCTCTCTCTCTCCTTTTGCTTTTTTCTCTTTCCTCCCTCCACCGACCTTATTCCTACCCATCTCTCTCTTCTCCCCACTTTCCTCTTTTCTCCTGCTCTTTGCTTCTCTCTCTTTCTCTCTCTCTCTCTCTCACAGACACACACACACACACTACAGAGCTGTTGTTTTCTGAAAGTAACCTCTTTTTAACATGGGGCTTTCCAGTCCTTACAAGAACACCTTGGGCCAGTGTCGAGCTCCCTGTGTTAGTCACACAGAGGTGATGTTTGAAACCGTGGTCACACTGGGTGGAGCCTCCCCTTCCCCTGAGTTTGCTCCTCTGGGATGGGCACTAGGAAGCATACCTCAGTCCCTTCCCTTCCCTTTCTCTCTCTTTTAAATGGGTTCCAGGTGATTCTTCTTTCAGGGACCATCGAGGGAACAGTATCTATTGTGGGGTGCTGGGGTTGGCTGCCCTTTGGATCATATGGGAGGTTTTCCAAAGCTCTTGTGTCCAGGCTGCACCTGGGGATTGGAGAGGTGCTAATCCTGCTGCATGTCTCCCAAATGATCCCCGTGTACAGCCAGGGTTAAGAACCACTGGGCGTGGTGGCGCAAGCCTGTAATCCCAGCACTTAGGGAGGCTGAGACAGGAGAATTGCGAGTTCAAAGCCAGCCTCAGCAAGGATGAGGCGCTAAGCAGCTCAGTGAGACCCTGTCTCTACATAAAATACAAAATAGGGCTGGGGATGTGGCTCGGTGGTCGAGTGCCCCTGAGTTCAATCTCCAGTACCACAAAAAAAAGAACCACTGGGATCATTTCCTGTAGATGCGTATCACACAAGGAAGTGGTCAGGGCAGGGGGAAGCCTGCCAGCTGTCTCTAGGACAGTGACACCCTGACTTGGCTGTACATTAACATCTAACTGGCAGGCAGTTTTTCAAAGCCTTAACGTTCACATCACACCTTATACAGATTACTATTATTTGGGTAAGTAACTCCCAAAGGCCTTTGTGTTAAAGTCTTGGTTTTTAGTCTGTGGCACTATGGGAGGTGTTGGAACCTTTAATAGATGGGGCCTAATGGAAAGTCTTCTGATCATTGAATAGTGGATATTGAGCTCCTAGCCCTTTCCTCTTTGTATCCTGACCATGAGTTGAACGATGTCACTACTCCTGCCATAATGTACTGCCTCACTGCAGACCTAGGAGTGACAGGACCAGATAAATATGGACTGAAACCGCCCAAACTGTCAGCCAAAATAAACCTTCCTTTTTACAAGTTGATAATCTCAGGTATTTTGTTACAGCAGCATGAAGTTAGTTAATACACTAATTAAGTTAGAATGTCTGGAAAAGGGAAGCTGGCACTGGAATTTAAAAAAAGAACATTTCAGGTGATTCCATTCTGCAGCAAAATTTGAGGCAGAAAGCTGTCTGTGGTTTGGATATGGTTTGAGTAGGTTCCTCAAGGGTTCATGTGTTAGAAACTTGGCCACAGTGTGGCCATATTGGAAAGTGGTGGGACCTTTAAAGGATGGAGTCTAGTGGGAGGTCATTAGGTCATTGGAGGTGCTGTCCTTAGAAGGGATTAGGGTAGTTTTAGTGGGATCCTGGTTAG
Source organism: Geosciurus inauris (assembly GCA_004024805.1). NCBI lineage: Eukaryota > Metazoa > Chordata > Mammalia > Rodentia > Sciuridae > Geosciurus > Geosciurus inauris. Next base: position 48,036 of record PVHX01001925.1, read on the forward strand.
TTATCATGTGGCAGTTGTTATAGAAGAGCAAGACGAGTCCTTGCCCATTCTCTAACTTCCTGTTTTGCCATGAGATCTCTCCCTTTTGCGTGGGTTCCCACCATGATGCCATCCCCCACAATGTGATACAGCCAGGGGACCCTTGCGAGAGCTGACGCTATGCTGTTTAGACTTTCAGCCTCTAAAATTGGGAGCTAAATAAACCTCTTCTGTTTAAAATTTCTCAGCCTCAGGTACATTGTTACAGCAACAGAAAATACACTAAAGCACAGGCCATAGACTCAGAACCTATAAGCTCCTTTCTTCCTCTTTTTGGCTACTGAGCTCATGCTATTTTTCATTCTCATTTCTGTAATCAACCCTTCTTGGGGGTGGACTCTGGCAAGTACCCCCTCAACATCAAGCAGGAACTTAGGGTAGACTTCAGCCTTCTTCCTCTCTTATTGACATTGACACTTATCTAGGAGAAGGGTTGTCCTTAGTGTTGAATGGGACCAAGGAGAGCCTTCAGAATAACAGCTCCTTCACCCTGGGGGTAGCCAAGGATTGAGGTTTGGATCTTGTATGTCTCCCAAAGGTTTGTGTGTGGAGGCTTGGTTCTCAATGTAGCAGTGCCCAGAGGCTGGGCTTTTGGGGAGGATCATAAAGGTTCTGACATTATGAATGGATGAATTCAGTTAGGAATACAAGCTTAATGAGTTTTGGGCAAGGGGTTTACTTACAAAAGCAAGCTCTATGCCTTTGCTGAACAGCTTTGTCTTCCACACACTCCCTGCTATGGTGTTTTGCACAGTTACCTAGTTGAATGATTGTGAGTCAAAATAAGTCTTTCCTCTTTTTAGATTATTTCCCTCAGGTATTTTGTCACAACAACAGAAAGCTGACCAATATGCTATGTTTGGTGAAGCATGACCCTACTTGATTTTGAGGGTCCTTTTTAAAGAAAAGTAATACAAAACTCCAAATGTAACTAGATGACAAAGAATACTTATTAAAATCGAGATGAGAGTTGACACCAAGTCACTGGAGCCTTAGAGACATATGATCTCTCAAAAGGTAGCTGGACAAAAATACCTACAGGGAGATTCAGCCTGCTAACACTCTGGCCACCAATGGTCAGCACCACTGGGACCAAGCAACTGAGGGACCCTGACATGATGCTGGGTTTCATTAGCATCAAAACAAATTCAGGTCCATCTGACTCTCCATTTCCCCTTCTTCTGGCCCCTGGCAACCACCTTTACATTTTCAGTCTCTGAATTGGAATTTTCTGTGTACCTTATATAATAGTGGAATCTTCCAGTATTTGTCTTTTTGTGATTGGTTTAGCATAATGTCCTTCCTCAAGGTTCACTGATATTGTAATTTATGTTAGAATTTTCTTCCTTTTAAAGACAACATAACATTCCACATTCCATTGTAGGTATATGTCACCATCTATTTATTCATTCATCTTAAATTTTGCTTTTTATTGTTTGTGGTACAAAGTGAACCCAGGGGCACTTTACCAATGAGCACAGCCTCTTTAAAAATTTTATTTGAAGACAGGGTCTCACTAAGTTGCCAAGTCTGGCCTTGAACTTGTGATCCTCCTACCTCAGCCTCCCAGATTGCTGGAATTACAGGCATGTGCCACTGTGCCCAGTTCTTCTTTTATCTTTTGATTGAAGTTGGGTTGCTTCCATCTCTTGGCTATTGCAAATAATGCTGCAATGAACATGGGAATGCAAACAATTCCTTTGAGATCCTGTATCCAGTTCTGCCCATGTACCCAGTAGTGAGCTTGCCAGATCCGATGGTGGTTCTATTTTGAATGTTTTCAACAAACTCCATTCTCTTTTCCACTGCTGCTCCCCCATTTCTTATAGGAGTGTTGCAGCTTTGGGGTCTTATGTTTGGGTATTTTATCTGTTTATCTGTTTTAAGTTCTGTACATGGGGCAAATTAAGCGACTAGCTTCCTCAAATGGCATGTGGGCTTCCAGCCTTCCCAGCGCCATCTATTGGTGAGGCCATCCTTTCTCCATCTTGTGGTCTCAGCACCCTCGCCCACCAGAGTCTCTTCTTGTTTGAGTTTGATGCTGGTTCCCTCTTTCCTCATTGGCCACACACCCCTACCAAGGCACATTTGCCCTGCTGATTTGGCTGTTTGGCTAGTGTCCCTTGGGTTTCTGCCCATAAGACTCTTGGATCAACTGTTACTCAGTTTCTTACCTAAGACTCAGTTACTCCTTACTCATCTCCTTTTGCTTCAGGTCTTTCCTTTCACCTGCATGTTTTAAAAATCTTTACCTGTGGATCAATTTACCTTTACTCATCTACATTATTGTCTGAACCAACTTTTCTTTTAAAAAACAAAACATAACAAAATAAAACCTTTCAAAGCCTTTATGTAGTTCACTGTAATTTGCATCTCCTCTACCGTGTAATTTTCAGGTTTTATTTTTATTTTTTTGATGCAGCCAGGAGGTCCAATTTGCATTTCTTTTGGATCCAAAAACACATCATGTATTGATAAGATGCTGTAGTTAACCTGGTTAGGTCTCACCGTTATCTTTTAATTCATAGTCTGCTCTGTGTGTACATGGGTTCCACAACTGTGGATTTAACCAACAATGGATGGGCAATATTTAGTGAAAAAAAATTGTGCCTGTTCTGAATTGTTGTTTTCGTTGTTTCCTAAACAATACATTACAGAAACCGTTTATATGTTATTAGGTGTCATAAGTAATCTAGAGATGATCTGAAGCACAAGAAGGATGTGTGCAGGTTCTACACAAATTCTGTGCCATTTTGTATGAGGGACTTAAGCATCTCTGGATTTGGGTATCCAGGGGGGTCTTGGAACAAATTCTCCTTGGATGCCAAGGGTCAACCATATTGAAAATGTACAGGGTAGAGATGGCTAACTGTTCCCCACCATCACATTTCCCTCTCCACAGTGAATACCCACAAAGTATTGTTAGATGTACAAGGACTAAATTTCTGTTGTGCTGAGCCACCAAATCTGGGAGTTGATGAGTTACTCACCTAGACTACTTAACCAAGTTACCCCTGATATTTGTTTGCCTGTTTATTTATTTATTTATTGCAGTGCTGGGGATTGAACCAAGCATGCTAGGCAAGTGCTTCACCACTGAGCTACATCCCCAGCCCCACACCCTGATGTTTATGTTTAATCATATCTCCCTCTACTCACCTCTGGAATTGCCTCTCACCTCCTTTTTGGGTCGGCTGCATTTTCCCATGGCACAAAAATGGGAAGAAAACATGACTCTGTTATCCAATGTGGGCTCTTTCTTTTTGGGACTTTTTCTTTTTAAATTTTTTAACATCTGAATTTCATTTATCTTATAAATTAGGGTTGGCAAAATACGGCCCATGGGCCAAATCCAGTCCTCTACCTGCTTTTTATTTTTATTTTTGAAATAAAAGTAATTTCCAAATAATATACAATTAACCATTTTAAAAGGTACAATTCAGTGGCATTTTGAATGATATGCCATCCTCACCTCTCCCTATTTTCTTTTTTTGTACCAGCAATGAACCCAGGGATGCTTAACCACTGAGCCACATCCCAAGGCCTTCTTTTAATTTTTTTTTTTATTTAGAGACAGTGTCTCATTAAGTTGCTTAGGGCCTCCCTATGTTGCTGAGGCTGGCTTTGAACTTGTGATCCTCCCGCCTCAGCCTCCCAAGCCATTGGAATTATAGGCATGCACCATCAAGCCTGGCTGGGATCTTATTCTTGTAGTAGAACATTCTTTCAAGCTTGATAGAAAAATGGTGCTTTTATAAAGTAAAAAAAAAAAAATAAAAAATAAAAAAAGAGTGATGTGGCTAAAATTCTATAAAATGGCCTAAAACATAATAAAACTTCTGTGTGGAAAAAGCATTATAAGTAGAGCTTAGAAGGTAGGACAAACTTAAACTGGGAATTTTTTTCTTTTTTCTTTTTTTTTTTGTGGTGGTGGGGAATGAACCCAGGGCCTTATACATGAGAGGCAAGCACTCTACCAACTGAACTATATTCCCAGCCCAGAAAAAAATATTTTTTGTAAGAGATAAAGAGTTCACATTGTCAATGATAAAAACCTCTTGTAAATGAATGAGTCTCTAAATAGTTTTTTTTTTTTAAAAAAGTAAACAATATAGTGTATGTGTGACCAACAAGCATGATACAGGGATGTCCCGACTTCTAAATGACTGATGTAAAAATGATGTAGACTTAAAAAGCACACTGTTATTTCTGCTGTTTGGCTGAAAAGATGAAAACAATTGAGAACTATCAGTGCAACAAGGATGTAGAGAAAGGAGCTCTATAAGATGATGTTGGCATCCTTGTGGAAGATCATTGCACTATGCATGTGAGTTCTTATTTTTGCACCTTCAATTCTATTTCATTGGTGTATGTCTTTATACTAGTACCACACTGTTTTGATTCCTGTAGATTTGGAATATGCCTTGAAATCAGGAAATGTGAGCCCACCAATGTTGTTGCTCTGTTTCAAAAGTGTTGGCTATTTGGGGTCCCTTCTTATTCCATATGAATTTTAGGATAATTTAAAAAATTTCTGTGAAAACTTCTATTGGCATTTTGGTAAGCATTGCATCGAATCTATAGATGAGTTCGAGCATTCTCAACATCTTAACAATCCAACCCATCTTAAAATCTTCCATCCCATGGACAAGGATGTCTTTCTATTTATTTGTGTCTTTTCCAACTTCTTTCATCAGTGATTTGCAATTTTCAGTGTACAAATAATTCCTTGTTTAGGTTTATTCCTAACTATTTTGTTCTTTTTGATTCTATTGTAAGTGGCATTGTTTTCTTAATTTCCTTTTTGGATTGCTCATTGTTGCTCTAGAAATGCAACTGATTTTTGCATGTTGATTTGGCATCCTGCAATTTTGAGAAATTTTTTATTAGTTCTAACAGTTACTTATGATTTAGTTAAGGTTTTGTACATGGGGCCATCTGAGAGCAGACATACTTTTAATTTTTCCTTTTTAATTCAGGTGCTTTAAATTAAAATTTCTTTCCTAATTACTCTGGTTATGATCTCTAGTACCATGTTGCATGGAAAAGGCAAGAGTGATCACTCTAGTCTTGTTCCTGATCTCAGAAAAAATATTTCTGTCTTTTGCTACTGAGTATGCTGTTAACTTTGGGCATTTAATATATGGTCTTTATTATGTTGAGGTAGCTTCCATTTTTTGTTGTTGAATTCTTTGTTTAGTATTGGGGCGTGAACCCAGGGGCACTCTACCACTGAGATGCACCCCTAGTCCTTTTTATTTGTTTTTATTTTGAGGCAGAGTCTTGCTAAGTTGCCCAGGGGGGCCTCAAATTTGTGATCCTCTTGCTTCAGCCTCTCGAGGAGTAGCTGCAATTATAAGCACGTGTCACCACACGTTGAATTTCTTTTTTATAATCATGAAAGATGATGAATCTTGTCAAATTCCTTTTCTGCATCAATTGAGAAAATCATGTGCTTTTTGTCCTTCATTCTATTAATGTGGTGCATTTCTGCCATTCTCTCTATAGTTTCTGGATCCTGTTAAATCTTTCTTCCCAACCTTTATCTCCTGAACAATGCCTTCATTATCCAGCAAAACTAAGGGTAAGAATTTTTTATCAATATGTTCTGTGTTGTGACATATTAATTTTTCTGAACTCTTTTGATTCTTGCCGCATCTATCATTCTAAACCTTATTTAAGAGAACGCACTTCTGTTCTTTTAGGAACATCCAGGCCTCCTTTGACTGAACTTTTGTCTGAGTTCTCTTTTGACTCTTTGCTATTTTTAATCTCTTCTCAAATCCCTAAGTAACCTCCTATGTGTCTCCCGAGAAAATTCATTCTGAAACATCCTTCTATTCTGTGAAACCGCTCAGTGGAATGACACGGTGAGATATCAGAGCCACGGTGACAGCTCAAGGCTGCAGGCTTGCCAGACTGACCACCTCTTCAATGGGCTTTTTCTGAGCCTCCACAACTTAAAATGCAGGTCTTACGAATATCTTTGGTTGCTGGCACACATACGCACACACACACAAATCTAATGTCAAAATAGAACAAAATGGCAGTTGGACCTAGGAGACATTTGGACAGGTAGGAGTTTTATTTTTAAAGTTGAAACTACTTTTAAACTTAAGGCCGTTTTGTCCATTCTTTATTTATAGATGTAACCACTTCCCTTCAGAGAGAAATGCCCGAAGAATCTGATCAGAACTGAAGGGAAATCACCAGGGACAATATTGAAGAACATGAGCAGGAGAAGTACCTTGTTCTTTCTAACATTTATGATCCCTGGGTTCTGCTCTCTGAAGAGGTTACACGGGGGGCAGAGGTGAAGGTGTGGCAGAAGGGAAGTTGCTATGCAGTGCTGTCTCACCTCCTTTATTTCCCCTAAATGTTTTCCTAAATCCACTGCAATGTTATTGCTTATGTATCATGGTGGTGTTAATGAAAATGACAATGTTATACAACACAGGTCATAAAAACTAGTTCAAAGGAAAATCAAATGTTCAAATCTTGTTTGAACATTTTCTAATTGGGTAAATTGAGAATTGGATCTCAGTCTACCTCTGTCTTTTGAGAATGGCTTTATTATGTGTTTATTTTTGACCAAAAGTCTTTTCCCTTAATTAATGCCAAAGTACATAAACAAGTGTCTGCCTAACATGCTTATGTCATGGGTAAAATAGTTCAGTCTTTGTACCAGTACTATAAAATTCTGGTTTTAATAATTCAAAGTTATGGGGCCTACACAGAATTTCTTATGAGAAACACACTCAGAAATTCAGTATCCTATGAAATGATTTATATTTCATTCTTGTCTTAATTCTATTTTTTAGTAAAACTTGATCATTAGCAGACCCAAATGTGATCATTACATACTGACCATGAAGCATTGGTCAGGATCTAATATATGACTTATCATCACCTATAGCACTAGAAAATCCTCATCTTTTAAAAATGGAACTAGGGAAACAAAAAATGCAGGACAGCCCCAAATTCCTGCCTTTTCTGAGATTGCCAAGGCAACAGCCTCCTTCCAAATTCGCTGAACACTTGCTTTTGGCCCAGATCCATCTCTGTGTGCACTCAGGCCTCCTGCCCTTTAGTCTCTAGTTACGGCCTTCAGAGACTCTGCCAAGGAGCTGTGCACGGGGGCATTTTTTGTCATGAATCTACTGGGCATCTGATTTTATGTAGCCAGGTATTAGAGGGTCAAGGTTGCCTTCATACTTTCTGGTTTTGTGATTTTGAAACCTGAGCAAGGATTCTTGGGGAACCATTCTTACACTCAACTTAGCTGGTGCGACTCCTAAGGGCTCTTTGTAGGAGGATAATCTCTCACAAGGGTGTTGCGTTTTCTTATTTCACACTACATCCAAGCTCTTTTATGGTGACAGTGTGTGCTGAGGTGTAGCCATTGTGACCACAGGCAAGGAAAAGATGGGTTTAAGGCTGGTGGGATGAGCTAAAGTATTTTGGTGTGATTTAAACTGGAAGAATAAGTACTCATATTGAAAGAATTATATGAAAGAATAATAAGGTACATATAATGTAATACAATTCATAGTATAATAAATTCATACTCTGTTTTATACAGTTGGCTTCCCATCTCCATAAGTCCATATCCGTAGATCCAACCCACCACAGATTGTGTATTATTATAATTAGGCATGTAACTTTGCATCTGTTCTGAACATCTACAGACATTTTTCCTGTAATCATTCCTTAAACTATACAGTAAACCAACTATTTACCTGACCTTCACCTTGTAGTAGTGATTATAAGTAATTTAGCAATAACTTAAGGTATGTGGGAGGACAAGTAGGTTCTCTACAAATACTATGTCATTTTACATAGGACTTGAGCCTTCCCAGCATTTGGTATCTTTGGAAATCCTGGAATAAACCCATATGGATGCCACGGATGGCTATATATAATAAAATCCACATTATAGTAAGAACTTTCAAAGTTATACCACCAAGTGACACAAGAATTCAGAGTCCCATCACTACTGAGAAACCATGAGCTAGGTAGCTCAAAAAGAGATATGGGGGTACCTGGGTCACATAAAGGACTGCAGAACTGCTTTTCCTGTCCTTGCCGGTTGTTGTTCAGTTGATATCATTTAGGGATATCTGTGGTTATAGAGAAGTAAGGGTGATTAGCTCCCTCCTTCTTCAGCAGCTTTCAATCCACATGTCCCTAACTATCCCAGCTTGGGACAGAATGGAAACCCCAGCAGAATAAGGTTTGGTCAATCATTGGCCAGTGAACCCAGTAAGGAGCTGGTGAGGGGTCAGCTGGGGGCCAGGTGATGCCCAGGCCTCTCCCAGGGTGTGACTCACTCTCTCCTCTCTTCTCTGGTAGCTGAGCTTCCAGAATGGAGACACTGGGCTGTTTTCCTGTCACACTGTGGTAACTTTGGTTGGAAGAAGAAACATCTGGGTAGGCTTCCGGTAGCAATCTCCAAAGGCTGAAAGAGATAATCAGGCTTCATAAATTGGGTTGACTAGACAATGAAATATTTATTGTGATCCCTCCTCTCTCTCTCTCTTTTTTTGAAGTTCAGAAATCCTTGTCATCCTGGGATGCAGCCTGGGTACACATGAGAAGAATTCACAATTAGCTCAGAAGTAGCCTGTTACCACTTACTGATGACCTCAACCTGCAGCCGGCAGAAGGCAGGGCTGGACCTGCACATGTGCTCCACTTAATTGTCTTTTTTTTTTTTCCTCCTCTAATGAAACAGAAAAGTCCATGGAACAAAAGAAAGCAATCAAATAAATAAATGAATGAATAAATACACCAGCCTGTGTGAAGTCTATTATTAGTTCTTAGTGAATGAATATTTTCTTACATGAGTGAAAAATCAGAGGCAAATAACTTTGATGTTATTTAAAAATAGATTTTTATATGAATAACGTTTAGTGTTTTTGTTCATGTTAAGTCCACTCTCTATCACTGAGATATACACTCAGTCCCTTATTTTAAACACACTTATTTCTTTTATACCTTTACTGACTACTTAAAGCAAATAGAGAATGATGGGATTATTTAGGTAATTCAGACCAAAACGTTGGTACACTTTTAAATACCCAGAGAATGGATCAAAAATGACTGGTGCTGACCTGTGTGGTTGATGACCATGTACTTTTTGGGGGGGGGTACCAGGGATTGAATTTAGGGGCACTCGACCACTGAGCCACATCCCCAGCCCTATTTTGTGTTTTATGTAGAGACAGGTTCTCACTGAGTTGCTTAGTGCCTCGCTATTGCTGAGGCTGGCTTTGAACTCACGATTCTCCTGTCTCAGCATCCCTAAGTGCTGGGATTACAGGCATGTGCCACCATGCCCAGCATGACCACATACTTTCTTTGGGTTGGTTGGAGGGGTCTTGACTGTATCCTGAACCAGTCACATATCAGTGGAGAGGCAATGGAGTTTGTTATGAAGAGCTTCAGCTTTCTCTCTAAAGTGGACAACTGTTTTTCTTAAATTCCTGTGCTATCTAGAAAATTGGCATTGACATGTTTCAGTCAATAATCAACACTGATTACAGAGAAAGACGAAGATTCTTGATCTGGGTAGAAGATGACTCCAGGGAAACCTCCTTGGCATTTCCAAAACCTTCAAATCCCTCCCTCCTGCTGGACTCTACTCCTGCTGTGCACTTCCCAGCTTTGTTCTCTGTGCTGCCTCCTTCATATTCCCTTCTGGAAATCCCTGGTCTGGTCCTCCTCTTCTCCTTGAGACCTTTCCATCAATCCACCTTCCACCATAGCCTCTGTTGAGAAAAGCATCTCTCCTTTGGGCTCCCATTTCATCTCTAAAATGTCACTTACCATTTTTTAAAATTTTTTCCAACAGCCACAGATATTTACAACATGTCCCTCCTGTGGTGGGTTTTTCTCAGATGGTGACAACACAGACATAATCCCTGTTCTCCTGGGCCCACAATCTAGGGAAAGAAAAACTTGAAACACACATGTGGAATGATGTTAGGAAGTGCTGTGGTCAAAACAGAATAGAAGTTTCTCTTGTCTGACTTTCCCAGTAGATTGAATCCTTTGAGAAGTGGGACAGATAAATCAGGCCTAAAGGACACCATCCGTCTACACTAGGTATCAGTAAATAGTGAATGAATGAACAAATGGAAGGCATTGTTAGTGGACTTTCAACTGTGTTCCCAATCTCCTTAGTAATGGGAGGATGTAAAAGAAATAAAAGCCACTTCTGCCTGTCTTTACAGTTGGAAAGTTTTCTCTTCTCCAAGAATATCTATGCCATATTTTCAGAGAAAATAAGGAATTTTCCCTTTGACTAGCAAACACAAGCAGTTTCTACAGACAGGCACATGGCTATAAACCACCTCTGCCTGTCATTGATTCATAGTTCAGAGAGATCACCCACAAGACACGTAAAATCTGATGGTTCTGTACTCCAGGTTTTTATTTCTATTAAATTCTACAGCATATGATCTCGAACAAACATTTGTTGTCAATATTTGATAGAATTCCGATTCAATCAAGTAAATAAAGCATTAGAAAAGATAATTTCTCTCCTTTGCTAGACTAAATCCATTAAGACTCTAACACAAGGAGAACAGAGGATAAAGGATGTTTAAAACAAAACAGGGAGACCCATTGCACATTTGCATTTTAAAATTAATTGCTACCCTAATTATTTGTCAGTAGAAGCATAAATTAAACAAATACAACTTAGAGTAAGCATTGAGACACCCACAGGATTCTCCCCTCCAGAGTATGTTGTCGCAGTGGTCCACTGTGACTGTTTGCTTTTTACTGTTTTTCCATGATTAAGGAAAGTGAGAAGATTGGGAAGGGAGCCACGTGAAAGTGAAACTCAATGGATGGGGATGGATGTAGGTAGGTACTTTTATTTTTCACCTGTAAGATGTGAGATGCTAACAACTGATAAAGAATGTGTTGAACCAAAGAGCTGCCTTGGATTTTTTTTTTTTTTTTAGTACCAGGGATTAAACCCAGAGGTGTTTAACTGCTAAACAATGTTCCCAGCCCTTTTTATAGTTTATTTGGAGACAGGGTCTCACTAAGTTGCTTAGGGCCTCATGAAGTGGCTGAGGCTGGCCTTGAACTTGTGATCCTCCTCCTCAACCTCCTCAATCCCTGAGCCACTGGGATATACAGGCATACACCACTACCTTGGACATTTTACTAAAGTTGCACCTCCATTAATCTTAAGTGTGGCTCCATGGTCCTAAAATGAAACCATAAAAATGGAAAATGTGCAGTTCAGCATGGTGTTATTTGCCTAGCCTTCGGTAAATAGGATTGAGTGACTGGGATATTTGCTCCATCTGCTTTCCCCTTAGTTCAGGATGCTATATAAAAAATACCATTCAGGATGGCTTAAACAACCATTTGTTTCCCACGGTTCTGCAGGCTAGGAAGTCCAAGATCAAAGTGCCAGCTGATCAAATTTCCTGGTTAGGCTGGATACCTTCTTGTTGGGGAGGAGAAGGGGAGATATCACATATCCTTTCCTCTTTTATTAAGGTCATCATTCCCATTATAAAAGCTCCACCTTCATGACTCAATCTAACCCTGCTCATCTTTCAAAGACCTCAGCTCCAAATACTGTCCCATTGGATATTAGAACTTCAACGTACGAATTTTGAGGGGGACATTGACATTGAGTCAATAGCACCCTCATTCCATGTCTGCAGAGCTGCGGAGGCATTTAGCACAGCTGGAATAATTTCTTTGGCGCACAATCAAGCATGCATTGTTGGCGATCTCTATTGAAAGCTTAGGAAACAACACAGTCATGCTGAATAACAAACAACCCCAAATCTCAGTGACTTAAATCAATTGTCATATGTGCTCCTGCTTCCTGGGCTGTCAGTCAGCTGTGGCCTGGATGATCAGGGCTGGACTCAGCCTGGCAACTCTCCTCCCACAAGGCTCTGCAGGGGTATGGACTGGTTGGAACGACTCTGACTCAACTTGCATGTTGAGTTCAGGTCTGTTTCACCTGCTTCTCATTGTGCGAAGATTCTCCGAGGGCCTCACACTCTCTGGCTTATGCTCTTTGACTGGCTAAAGGCAGTCCCATGGTCAAGTTCAACACCCGTGCAACAAGACAGTAAACTTTCTACAGAGGCCTGTGTTTATGTGTGTGTGTGTGTGTGGGGGGAGGGCAGATGGTGGATATTTGCTGAATATTAACTCAATCTACCATTTAAAGCAAGTCTTTTATTTTCTGGGTTAGTACTTTACACAGGAATTATTTAATTTACCTTTTTATTTTTCTTCCTTCCTGAGTTTGTTCATTATGTTAGGCTGGATAGAAAGATCTTCTCTCAGTAAGACAGATAGGTGGAATTTTAAGAAAAACTTGACTTTGGATGAACCTCCTGCAGAAGAGCCCCAGGTGGTCCCGTTGAGCCTCCACCCTGCCGTTTAAGGAAGGGGTGCGTGGGACATGGGGCTGCAGTCTTATTTGGTTTCGAGACCATGCACGGAGCCACCTGGCATAGACCAGACGGGCAGGAATCCTGCCTCCACAGATGTGTGCACGACTTTACTACTCCACTTCCAGCATCACCTCTCCCCTGTCACCAACTGGCAACTCAGAGCCAAGGATGTTTTTCTGATCATTTTGCGCTCATTAAATGCAGCTGTCACAACAGTGGATGTTAGGATGCATGCAAAACTCTTCTGCTCCATCAAAATAAAACTGAAACGCCTTGTTAAAAAAAAAAAAAAAAAAGAGACAGAGCTGAAACCTTTGAAGCTTATTCTCTAAGACTGGAAAGATCGCCTTTTGTCGTTGACAATAGAAAGTGTTTCCCTGCAACACAAATTAAAACTCGGCCCAGTCTAAAGAAGCATCATCCATCAGACTTTTGCAGCAGAAAGCACTTGGCCAGCCCGTTAAGGTTCAATCTGGCTATTCCTAGGTCTGAGTGGCTTCTACATGTTGGCGTCCCTGCTTCCTGCTAATGGGGTGGGGTAGTTCCTGACTCTTAAAGAAATGTTGTGCGAATGAAATAACCAGACCCCCACTACATAACTTATTAGAGAATTAAAGCAAACAAATACATTCTGGAGCCCCAACCCAGACCCACAAGATTAGGCTCTTTGGTATGGACAGAGAGGGTCACGGGCCTTCCATGATTTTGACATCAGAATCTATTCCACGAATCCACAGACCTGTGTGAGAAGCAGCAATAAAGACCACATTTCGGTAATGCACCTGTTGATGGAGACTCTTACATTTTCCTCTTGTTGGCTTGTTGACTCAGTGTCAGTCTTACCTCTGGCCCAGCTGGAAAGTTGGCCCTGGCCTCTCCTCCTCTGAGAACCCGCCCTCAGTGCTCCCAGGACTGGGAGACAGGACCATCTTCTGTGTCCTTTCCTATTCACCAAAGTGGTCATAACCCTATCTGTGTGCTGGAGACTTCTGCTCACACATCCCTGCTAGCCTGGGGTTTTGATGGGGAAGCCTAGACTCAGCATCATGTGTAAAACCCTAACAGTGTCACTCAGTGGAGGCCCATAGAACTGTTGGTGAAGGACAGAAGGGAGGGAGGGAGGGAGGAGGGAAAGGAGCAGCATCTGCCCGTCTCCAGGGGTGTAAAGGCACATCTTTCAGCCACATGCAGCTCGTGCACACTGGTAACACAGACAAGATGTTTCAGTCTTTATCTGCCTCTCCTTTTGCAAAGCAAGGGAGGGGTACTGCACGGGTCCTGGCACTGGGGCAGGACCAGTTTGGATTAAATAAGCAAAGCACTCATCTCCTGGGTGGCTGGATCAGTCAGGAAAAGCCACCTGCTATTGTTGTCCTAGACCTTGCCACACTAGATATTTCCTACTTCACAGCCCCCACCTAAGTCCCCCTTTTGATGCAGTCCAACAGGGATCCAGGAGAATGTGGCACTGGTACCAGGAGAACCAAGTGGCTGGACAATCTGGAGTTGTCCTGTCTGTTCCCACTTTCCATCCCAAGGTGGGACACACCTATCCATGACCCCAAGCCAGCTGCCCATACAAGCTATGGGGTCTATTGATTGTGTCCCTTTATCCTCTGTGATCTTGTGATACAGGATGATGCTTCAGGCTACTTCAAGGAAAAATTGTAAGACAGTGAGATGCTGCCTATACTCTGCTGCCACACTGGTGAGAAAACTCCAAATACTAGATATAAATACTGAATTTCAAGAAATTATGGTTGAAAGCCTAGAATCCTCTGGGGTTCCAGTTTGCTGTATGAGAGCTTTATGGATGCTGACCAGAGACTTGAGAGTAGATGAAAAAGGAAAGGCTCCATACAGAGAACAGAATGCTGAGCTCCCTTGTATTTTAGGGTCTCTGGTGCACCCTCAGGGAAAAGGACTCCTTTGCACACTGGGCTTTGCCGCCTCCTGAGAAGAGGAGATTCACTTACCGGATGCTTTGTCTATACATAGGCATACTTTGGCTACATTCTCTTACCACTGCTTGACTACCTGCTATCCAAAATGCTTGGGACCAGAAGTGTTTCAGATTTCAGATTATTTTGGATTTTAGAACATTTTCATATATATCACGAGATATCTTGGGAATGGGTCCCAATTCCAAACATGAAATTCATATATACCCACACAGATAGCCTGAAGGAAGTTTTGTACAGTATTTTTGGTGCACCCGTGTTCTGACGGTGAGCCTGTCACATGAGATGGGCTATGGAATTTTTCACTTGTGGTGTCATTGGGGCACTCAAAATGTTTTGAACTTCACAGCATTTTGGATTTCACATTTCGTATTTGGGATGATAGCCTGTAATTTTAGTTGTGTAGATCCTCTGCTTAGACATAGCTAAAAGTTGTATCCAAAGATCAAGAACTGCTGGGCACAGTGGCACATGCCTGTAATCCCAGCTGCTTGGGAGGCTGAGGCAAGGAGGAAGGCATGTTCAAAGCTAGCCTCAGCAAAAGTGAGGCACTAAGCAACTCAGTGAGACCCTGTCTCTAAATAAAATACAAAATAGGGCTGAGGATGTGACTGAGTGGTTGAGTGCACCCAAGTTCAATCTCCAGCACTGCATCTCCAAAAAAAAAAGAAGAGAATCACTGGTTCTTTGTATGTTGTACATGTGATACCTCTGCCAGGGATACCATCACCTTCTCCACTTTTCAATATTCCCTTCTCCCATTGCACTATCCTTCTCAACCTCTGCTGACTTCTATTCTTCTCTCTACTTCTATGTAATTGACTTTTATTTTTTAATTTTTTTTTGCTTCCATCAATGAAGAAGAGCGTATAGTATTTGTCTTTCTGTGTCTGGTTTATTTCACTTAGCGCAATATCCTCTAGTCCCATTTGCTGCTCGTGACAGGATTTCATCATTTTTTTTTAATCACTGAATAACATATACTACATTTTCTTCATCCATTTCTTTGTCCATCCATTAATAACTTGTGGATTCTATATCTTGGCTATTGTGAATAGTTCTGCAAAAATCACAGGAATGCAGGCATCTCTTTGATAGAATGACTTCAGTCTCTTTCTGTCTATACCCAGTAGTGGGGCTGCTGAATCTTATGGCTGCTCTATTTTCAGTGTTTTGGGGGAACCTCCATATTATTTCCCATATGGCTGTATGGATTGACATTCCTACCAACAGTGTATCAGAGTTCCCTTTTCTCATGTCCTCACCAGCATTCGTTAATTTTTTTGTCATATTTATCTTCAGCCTCTGTTCCTACTTAACATCATTCTAATTGATAGTTAGTTGTTATTTGTTTGCCTCCTTTATAAGGACAGGGCCAGTGTCTATATCCTTGATGCTTAACATAGTGCCTGGCATCTGACAGAAATGAAAAAAAATGTAACATGACTAAATAAATATGCACAAAGCATTAAAAAAAGGTTAGAAGAGATCCAATCTTTTTTCTCAAAACCTGGTAACATTGAGAGGAGCCTGGGATAAGTCCCAAGACATTACAAGATTACTCTCTTTAGGAATGATGTAACAATAACTTATGGAAAGGGCTGCAGGTGGTCCTGATGCAGGGGCAGGCAGGTTCCCTGTTTTGCAGATGAAGAGGATGTGCAGAGAAGCAGAATGAGTTTGTAGTAGAAAAAGGAAGAGCCTCTATGAACATACAAAAGTCCAACCAGGATGTGAGTGTGTGGTTGTAGCTATATCCTGGATTGGCAGGAAATGCAGGTGTGATGGAGGAGTCAGATGCTTCCGGTGAATTGAACCAGGTGTCTCCTGGTTGGGTTCAGTGTATCCTTCCCTGTCTCTATTGCTCCTGAACATCACAAGGACTTTCTGTATGCCTGTTATTTTAACAAAAAGAATTCACAATTCAGTATATTTGGAAACATTTTTGTGTATTGTCTACAAACTCTTAAGGATTATTCAAGGTGTCCCTGGAGGGGGCAATACCAAGAAGGGCTCTTGCAGAGCTACAGGCGCTTGTCTGGAAGAGGACCCTCAAGATTGCAGCTCATTTGAAAGAACTAGCCCAACCCCAAGAATGAGGGCAGGCAAACACCTAGCATGGTAAAGACCACTCTGAACTCAGTAGGCTTTAGATTTTATTTTTTCATTAATGAATGCTTCAGGAAGTGCACTGTCTCTAATTCCCTTCTTTGAAAGATGGAAACTTTAATGTGCAGTTAATTAAATGTTGTGTTGATTTGCAAGCCCAGAGCTCTCAAAGGCCTCCGGGAGGTGGAGGTAGGTTTAGAAATCAAACAACTGGAGGGCTGGCTGTCCCCAGTCTGACCACAGAGCAGGCAGCACTATTTGCTGCAGACACCCTGGAGGCGTTAAAGGCACCCCTGTGGCCAGGACTGACGTTCTGGGCCTTGTGATTCCTGCCCAGCTCTGTTTACAGCAGAGAGGAACAGGTCCCAGGCAACAGGATGAGGCCTTGAAAGAGAGGAGGCAGCTGGAGCCTCCATCTCTCTCCTGGCGCTCTTGCCTTTTTAAGCATTCTTCTTCATTTTTTTTTTCTCCTGTGCCTCAGCACGTCTTTGTGCTGAGAGGAGCCCTGTCACGTTGGAATGATTCACAACAAATTTAAAACCCCAGCTGTGAAGCTGGTTGCAGCATTTACCAGAGGGAGCCATGAAGCCTCTGAGGTGAATTGACTGGTGTAAAATATGAATGCCAGCCACGCAGGTTGGGAGGACCACACTGGGCTGGGACAGGGCACTTGACAGAGATGCAGAAGTGCCTGGGTTGGGACGTGGGAAAAAGACATCAGACTTATCTCCCTTTGCTCCTATTTTTTCCCCAAGCAATGTTTTATGGACATTTAGCAATTGCACATACTTATGAGGTACAGTGTGATATTCTATACATTACACAATGATCAAATTAAGGTGATTGGCATGTCCATCTCCTTAAACCATGATCATTTTTTATTTTTTTTTGTCCTGGGAATCTTTGAACTCCTGTCTTCTAGTTCTTGACAAAATATATCATCAGTTGTTTTGAACTGTAGTCACCCTTCTGTGCTGCAGAATGCTAGGACTCCCATCTAACTGTTTTCTAGATGAGGAAATGTAGTCAGGAAACCGAGGAAGCTTGATTTTGCAAGAGAAAGTATGGTTTGCTCCAAAGAACTAGCGCCTGTTAATAGTGACAAACTTATCATCCATTTGGCCCTGACTAGAGGCCCAACTTATATAGTTACCAAATGACAACTTGAGGGTTATCTGCCACCAGAGCCTGCTCCCCCCACCCCCAGTCCCACACATGGCTAGAACAAAGCTCCAACATAACACAAATACACTTGTGTATCATTTGGCATGGAGTTTCTTCCTTGTGACACTTCTGTGTGGTCATCTTGGTTACCCTGTCCTGATGAGCTGGCAAAGATCCGAGGGCCGATTTGCTTGCCAGGGCTACTATCTTCTTATTATGAATAAAAATTTTAAACCTAAGCTGATAAACATATTTTTTTTCACACTGAATTCATCAGGAATACATTAACATTTCTGAAAAGGTAAAGACAGAAAAAATGAAAGAATTGAAAGGAGAACATTAGGATGTATTTGGCCATTAGGATCCTTGCTTCCATCAGCTCCTGTTCCTGAGCCAGCACGTCACCCCACATAACTAAAGCACTGGGAAGGTGCCTATGGAATAATGATCATTCCTGATGAACAGAATAGGAGCGTGTTCCCTGTGTGTGCAGAGCCGTTCATCCTAAGGAAGAAATATGGAGTGAAAGCACCCAGAGTGTTTTGCATAGGTTCTGCAAAAGGATCCTGGCAAAACAGGCTTTGCAACATTAGTTATGATCATATATGGAAAAAGCAGTTACTTTCTGGGGTGACATATGGCTGAGTTGGTGTAATGCCCAGGAATCTCAATGTCCCCCCCAGAAGGGTGAGCCCTGGCTCCATTCTTCACCCATGTCGTCAGAGGGACAAACAGCACAGGATCCCCGGTGAAGAAAATCACATCCACCTGTGCCAAGACCAAAGCTGCGGTGGGCCCCTGGCAGTTGGCAAGTGCCAAGGTTCCCTTCTGTGACAATAACTTTTCCTAAATCAGGGAAATTATGAATGGAGCCCAAACCCATCTGCTTAAAATTCAAGCCTGGTGACATTCTGTAGTAAACAACAGCAACAACAATGATAAAAGCACAAGAATACTTTGATTGTCAGGGCCCTCCAGCTTTAAAGGATGAATTTTTTACCTTGTCCTGATGCTATTCTGTAACCAGTGAACTCATTTCTAACAGAGCCCAGCCAAGAAATTGAGTTCTATCAGAAAAGAGAGCATGTGACCCTTTGAGTGTGTGACAGTCATGCATCCGTTCATTCTTTTAGCTGACCGCTCATTAATTCAATAAGCCATCCCAAGGACCTGCTCCATGCTCAGCTCCGGGCACATGAAATGATCCTTATATTAAAGGAATGCTGTTGGATGGGAAAGACAAAGACTCACAATCAAGCTACTGACTTGAGGAGAGTGTGAAGAGTGTCTTGCAGCTGGCTCTGGAAAGTTGGGGAGGACTCAAAACTTCTCAGTGACCTTGAGTACTGGATGGAGGTGGGCTGGACTTATCTGGATGGGGATCCTGGCTCTGCCACTGCCTCTGCTTCCTTAGTCTAAAGTGGAGATGGCAACACTTCTTCCTGTGATGTAGTGAGGATTCAATGGAAAATTCCATGGCGGAGATTGGCAGGTTCTCTGGTGCTCCTGAGTGCTCAGAAGGTGGTAGTTTGATGTAGCTGGGGTGCAGAAACCTGGACTGAGAAGGGCTGCTCTGGGGGTGGGACTGTGGGGGGGTCACTAACTGGTCTTCAGAAGGGAATCTTCTCTGTGAAGATTAGTGTTTCATGAAGAACATTCTGGAGACATTTTGATAAATGGATTAGAAGAATGAAGGGTGGGGGGTGGTGAGCTGAGGGTTTGGATCAGCATGGAGGAGACTGAGACAGTAAAGATAGGGTGGTCTGTTCTGTCTTAAGCTGAGGAGAGGAAGGAGGAGGCATGAATTGGAGACATGTTTGGAAAGTAAAATAGGCCAGGTTGGGAAGAAAAGGGGAGACGGAGGGAGGGAGAGAGACAGAGAGATGAGAGAGACAAGAGGATGAGACAGAGACACAGAGAAACAGAGATAGAGAGATGAGAGTAAAAAGGAGTTAATAAGAGACACAGAGAAATGGAGGGAGAGACAGAGAGGGGTAGATTTGGATGACAAGGTTGATGGTGTGACATTATATAAATTAACCATGAAGCAACTGTAGACAGAGGGGAACAGGGGTGACCTTACTCAGAAGAGGAACCACCTCCAGAATAGCGAACAAAATGTGTTGAAGAAAATGTTCTCACCCCAGCCCAGACAGGACCACTGAGGAGGTTTCTGTTCTTCAGGTCCCCAACCTTGGGCATGCTCCCTAGCATCCACTTACTGCACTTGTCCCTGTGCTGTGTGCCCAGCTCAGAGCAAGGCTGGGGGGATGCAGATGGGTTACAGGAGAGGAGAGTACATGGCTTGGAGATGACTTGAGGATGAGGAAGGAGAGTGTTGAGTCACATCACAGGGTGCTGGGCCTGCTTGTTCCCTGACATGGAGGAGGAAGTGGAGGGACAAAGGGACAGATGTTGCGGCAGGGCTGGCCCTGGGCAGTGACTCGAGGCAGAGTAGAGAGTGTCTCTGCTGCTCTGGCCCTGCTGGCTGCTCCTCTCCCCTCCAGCTTGGTCCCTCCAGGAAGTCGCATCCAGGGGCTCTCCGGGTCCCCCTGTCTCTCCCATCAGTGCCCTGGAGACTGAAGGTGCCGTGTGTCCTCCTGACAGGGAGCATTCTCTCATTCATCAGTCCTGGGTGGTTATCTCCTCATGCCAAGCTCTGTCCTGGGCACAGGAGACCAGTGACCAAACAGGTGGGGTCCCTGTCTTTACTGTGCTTGGGACTGGAGAGGAGCTTGCTGGCTGAGCCTTTGCCCCAACTGTAGCCTAAAGGCCTTAGTCTCTTGCTAGTGGCCTTCCAGGCAGTCCTGATTTGAGGACAGTGGGTTCCTCCTCTTTGTTGGGGTCACAGCTGCCCTGCCCTCTGGTAACTCTTTTCTGGACCAAGACTTCAAAGGCTATGAAGCTGCTTTCAGGAGACCAGCTCCTGGCTCCCCATGGGCAAAGGGAGTGGTTTTTGAGAAGAACTCGGGCAAAGCCATCTCTTTTACAGTTGGGTACAGATGCTGCACTAGTGCAAGTCCCTGATTCCTGAAATCAGTGGTGTGATTTTAGCAGACGCTCCCTCAGGACTTTGCAATCAACGTCCATGGAGCACTTGGTTTGGGGACAGGGCCTGGAACTGGGGAATATCAACTGCTCTGTCTCACATCTTACCACCAGTGCTATGAGGTCTGGAAGTGTTTGGGACTTTCTATGTCATGGGTGTGGGAAACTGGATCTCAGAGAGGCTCAGTGGTTGGTTCATGATCACAGCTCAACATGGGCTAACATGGTTTTTCAACTCTGATCTTTGGCTTCCAAGTATGGAATAGCTATGTTACAGCCAATGGCCTCTTCCATAGAGCTTAATTTCCAGTGATTTTATTTGTCGCCCTTTGGGCATATAAAACAAGATACATTTGTATTTTATTTGTAACTCACAAAAATATGTAGGCCATGGACATTGTAATTTTTACTATTTTTGAATATCTTATTTTTGATTAATGCTTTGATTGGATATATTGAGATCAGTGTGATATTTCAGCACAGAAACATTTTAATTTTTTTTGGAATTATATTTTATGTGAAAAAGGACTCATGCTTTAAATGCTTAGTGACAAGAGAGAGAAAGTTTACCCACCTTAGAAGGTCATCAGCTCTGGCTAAAGATGGTGAATTGTACTATATAGTGTCCCTCGGTATCTGGGGAGATTGGGTTGATTGGGATCCCATCCCTTAAATTCCCAACTCTGCAAATGATTAATTCCTTTATATAAAATGGTATAGTATTTGATGTAACCCATGTTCTCCCATATACTTTATTTATTTATTTATTTATTAGAGCTTTATAGTTATACACAGTAGTTGAGTTCATCCTGATAAAATCATACATGCATGGAAATTGATTTCAGTTCATCTTTCCCCCTTTTCTGTTGCATCCTCCCTCCCCTCATCCCTTCTCTGGTAGACTTCCTTTCAGTCCTCTACTAATTTGCATTCAGTTGGTTCTTCATATGATCCTATCCTTCCCTCCTGCTTTCCTTCATTTTACTCTAGTTTCTGCATATTAGAGAAAACATTCAACCTTTGCGTTTCTGAGTTTGGCTAATTTTGTTTAACATGATATTCTCCATTTCCATCCATTTACCAGAAAATGCCATAATTTCATTCTTTTTTTTTTTTTTTTGGTACTGAGGATTGAACTCAGGGGCACTCGACCACTGAGCCACATCCCCAGCCCTATTTTGTGTTTTATGTAGAGACAGGGTCTCACTGAGTTGCTTAGCACCTCGCTGTTGCTGAGGCTGGCTTTGAACTCGCAATCCTCCTGTCTCAGCCTCCCTAAGTGCTGGGATTACAGGCTTGAGCCACTGCTCCCGGCTTTGTTCTTTTTTTTTTTTTTTTTATGGTTGAGTAGAATTCCAGTGTGTGTGTGTGTGTGTGTGTGTGTGTGTGTGTATCAAAATTTCTTAATCCATTCATCTATTGATGGGCACCTGGGTTGATTCCTTAATTTAGTTATTGTGAATTGTGCTGCTATGAAAATTCAGGTGGCTGTGTTGCTGTAGTATGCTGATCTTTC
Organism: Geosciurus inauris; assembly: GCA_004024805.1. Lineage (NCBI taxonomy): Eukaryota > Metazoa > Chordata > Mammalia > Rodentia > Sciuridae > Geosciurus > Geosciurus inauris. The sequence goes on from PVHX01001925.1 coordinate 70,316, forward strand.
CCTCCCATATACTTGAAATCATCTTCTCTAGATTACTTATAATGCCCAATACAATGGAAATTCTAGCAAAAGAATTGTTACACTCTATTGTTTATAAAATAATAAAGGAAAATCTCTGTGCATGTTCAGAGCAGGTACATTTTTTAAAAAAGTATTTTCAATTTGCAGCTGGTGTAATCAAAGGACACGGAAACCAAGGATCTGGAGAGCCAATCAGACTTGAATTCCATGACCCAAAGCCTGCCTAGATCCATAGACTGGGAGATGGTGGGCAGCTGCTCACTCCACTCCGTGCTAGAGGCATGTGAGGCTTCTGCCATGAGAGAAGGTTCTGTCCCAGCTCAAGGGCCCAAGTCTCATGTAGTGGGAAGACACAAGCAGTGTCTTCCCATGGAAGTCAACACTGGTGTTCCATGGAGTCAAACTTACACCAGTTGCTCCTCATTTTCATCCTTCAGATGGATGGCACAGTAATTAGGCTTTTCTCCACCATCCTGGTCAATGATTCATGAGTCCTTTTCCATCAACCATCTTGGTTCCAAGGTTACCCTCCTGAAAACATTCTTAAAGCACAGACCCTCCTGCCACCTTCTTCCTTCTCTGACTTTAGGATAATTATATGAGCCTTATATTAAGTCAAATTTGAAGGAAAAGAAAATGGTGCCCAGAGACTCTCAGATCTGGTTGTTAGTTAACTACAGTGCTAGTGAGGAGAAATTTGAAATCCTTCCAAAAAAGGATGTTGGATCTCAGTACTGTAAAAATAGGTAAATAAATATACACACAAAAAACATGGTGGTGATGCTCACTCAAGAGGTCTATGTTGCTGGACTGGTCCTGTCTTCATTGTGTTTTGAGGGGTTGATGTACCAGTAGCATTGGCTGTGTGAACCAGGAGTCACGAGGTTCCATCCTTCCCAGGCATGAAGACCACCATGGTAGCTTTCTCTGGGCAGAAATGTGACCGAGTGGCACAACTCATGGGGTTGAATGACACTCTTGGATCTTTGACCTTCTGCATGGACAGACACTGGCCTCTGGTTAGCTGAAAACCACTACCCAAAATGACACTTGGTCCTTTCCTAGTAAGGGCGTGGCTGGAAGGGACTTCGTGTGAACTTCTCCATCACTGAAGATGGACTGTATGCTACTTTGACCTTTGAATTGCAAGTTAACACATTTATCATATGTGGGGAAAAAATCCCTGCAATTTAGACCCAAAGACCTGCATGTTTTGTTATGAACACCTCTGCAGTTTTAATCCTCTTGGGGCAGGAACCATAACCAACAATATGTGTATTTCATGCAGCATCTAATAGGTATCCACCCTTGTAGTAGGCTCCACCCTAATAGGTCCTTTTACACCTAGTTTGACCCTCACTAAAAGATTGGGAGGAATGTATGGTTATTATCATAGGAGGTGAAAAATTGAGGCAGCAGGTGACTTGCTCAAGAACTCATGGCTGGCAAGTGGCCGACTAGCCTTGGCCCTGGAATACACTGTCTATCATTCTGCCCTCATGGACTTCAAGGTGGTCCTGGGGAAAAGGTGTAGATGGGTGACCTTGGGGAATTGTCCAGCTGCTTTTCCTATTGAGAAGAAGAAGGCTGGGCCTTGCAGAGAGACATATATCCACAGAATGGCAAACGCTTCCTGGGAAGAAGGGCTCGGTCCTTCTTGGCAACCTGGTTAAGTGTCCTAAGAATCCTCACTGTTAGGAGTTTTTTTTTCCCTAGTGCTCTGAAACCCTTCCCGCTGGAGTTTAAATCAGCAGCTTCTCACTGCCTACTAGGTGGGGGAGAAGAACAGCTGGTTACAATATTCTGTGTGCAAATCCGCAGTTCTTTGAGAAATGAAACACACACACACCCCCAAATCCCATTCCTGTACATGCTTTCTCTGTGCAATAGTGAGAAGCTCAATGTTTCTTGCCTTTGGGATTATGTTTTTTTCTTTGGAAAATATTCCCCAGATATAATTCGAATTAACTGTCAATCTCCCCACAATAATTTTTCCTAACACTTAATTTCCATGTGCAGATTCTATAGTGAAATAGTGGATTTTCTTAACTTATGCAGTTTTAGAAGTCTTGACCTATAAACTTTTAAATTTATGAACTAGACCTGATTCCTATAGAAATACATACTGTAAGTCATACATTCTTGGGGAAAAAGTCCATATACTGAAGTTATATAATGCCTCCCCAAATCTTAAGGCATCAAGAACTAGGTTTTAAATTTGGACAATGTATGTATGCACCATAGCAATTTGTTCCATATAACAAGAAAGGGCTGCTCAGTTCCCTTTTTATTTGCATTAATTATGGCTTTGTTTTTTGTTTTGTTTTGTTTTGTTTTTTTTTGGTACTGGAGACTGAACCCAGGGATGCTTAACCACTGAGTCACACTCACAACCCTTTTTATTTCATTTTATTTTAGTTTTGAGACATGTCTCGCTACGTTGCTCAGGGCTTCACTAAGATACTGAGGTTGAATTTGTGATCCTCTTGCCTCAGCCTCCCAAGCTGCTGGGATTACAGGCATGTGCCCCTGCCCCAGGTAGCCCTTTTTATTTTGAGACAAGTCCTCACTAAGTTACTTAGAACTTTGTTAATTTGCTCAGGTTGGCCTCAAACTTGGGACCCTCCTTCCTCAACCTCCCAAGATGCCGGGATTACAGGTGTGTACCATCAGACACAGCTTTTGTGTGTTTTTATGCGATTCTATTCAGAAAGTAACCAGAATGTTTCAGTTGATTTCCAGTTGAGTAATACCTGAAGCCATGGGATGGAGTGGAGTAGGGGTGAAGACAAGGAGCTGGGGAAGGAAGTAGGAATCATGTGGACCCAGAGAGGACCTTCTGTGCTTCCTCTCAGAGGCCCTCCCAGGTCCTGCCTTCCAAACTGGCCACAGGCAAAAAGCAGAAAGTTTAGCGGAAAGGAAAACATATGAAAATACCTGGAAGGTGGGTGCAGACTTTTGAGGAAGGGGAGGAAAAAAATACTGTTGCTTTTGTTCCAAAGGAGAGATGGTCAGGATGCTGAGAGAGTGGGAGAGGAAGACACAGAGAGGAAGGAGATGGTCAAGAGGAAGGGAAGCAGATGTTGAGAGCAAAAAGCAGCAGAAAATATCACCTATCTCAGGACTGCCGAGAACCTCAGTGTATCGAGCCCCTACCCAAGCCGGCTACTTGGTGCCCCATCCCACCCACTCACCTCACCCTTGACCTGGGCACTGAGGACAGGATTAGGGAAACTCCAAACACGACATGCATCCTTAACATTTCCACTGTGTCCTTTCAATCTTGAGCTCACTGAACTGGTTCCAATCTCCTTTGCCTATTCCTCCTCCATCTGCCTCTCTTCCTGTCTGCTTCTTCCCCTGGAGGTACCCAGGAGGTGCATGATCCCTTTGGGTTCTGTCTGTAGCCCTTGCCCACCTCCCCGGCTGCCCTTCCTGCTGGGACACTGTGTCTTTTCTTCCCAGAACTGGCAGTTTCCCCACACAGATAATACTCCTGCTCTTCATGCTTGCTTCCTGAGCCTGGAATGACAAAAACAACCTGTACTACCTAGCTCACGTGAATGCCAGGTACGGGCTTGGCCCTCGATGTACACAGCCCATCCAGTGGACACGGCAAGGTCCTCCTTTTCCTGGGAATTAAATGGAAGCCTAGCCAGATTAGCAGACTTGAGGGCAGCAGGAAGCCATTACATAAGGAAAGAGAGGGGGGGAAAAAACCCCAAACCCTAGTATATATTTAGCGCCTGCTGTGTACAAGGCTGCGCAAGGATGTGTCTTCCAGATCCCAGACGTCATGATCTGAGCGCCAAGCTGTCCTATTTTCTCTAGACTATTTTGATCAATGTTTAGTCAAGAGGAGAGACATTTTGTCTTCTGCAGATTTTATTTATTTGTTTTTTAAGCCACAACATTTTCTGGGTTTGATAAGGTAAAGGAGTCTCTCTCACCTGCCCCCTATCCTGCTGTCAATCTTCTTTTTTGTTTCTTGGCTTGCAGCTGCTTTCTTCCTTTGAGTCACATACAGAATGCTTGCAGGAAGAGCTCTTGAGAATTTGGGAAGAAAGGGGAGGGAGGAGAGACAAAAGTGCCTGTTTTTTTTTTTTTTTTTTTGAAGAAGCAGGAAGAAAACATACGGAAGAGAAAGTGTCTTCAGGGGTGTCGCTGGCAACCTTGTCAGGTAACACGCCTCTAGCTAGCTTCCCTTCCCCTCCTTCATTCCGGGCCAGCTCTTCATCATTTTTTAACATCTCTTTGGGGACAGGGACATGAAAGCGATCCACAGGTCAAAGGCAGGAATTCGGGGTTCTGGGGTCCTTTGTTGGGTAGTCTCACTTTGCCTCTGTGCCCATGCCTTCCCAGGAGCAGGCACTGTGGCCCTTCTTTATTCCGGTCACATCCTCTGCTCCTGGATGACAGCGTCACACCTTTCTCCAGCCCATTTACATTTCAAACTGCCACCGGCCTGCTCTTGATGCATTATTTAGTAACCCTGGCCACTCTGGAGCGGTTGTGAGCTCAAGTTTCACGTGAAATGTCCAATCCTTTTTTATCCAAATCTTCCTTGAACCTATGTGTAGTTTTCTAAGTGAACAGTCCCAGCCCTCCTGGAGCAGCCCCTGGCATGCATGCCATGGCTTCCCTTCTTTGTGGCAGGACACCTGGACCAGGAGCTCCCAATCTGGATTTTTTCCTGTCCACCTCTGACCTTGGTCAACTCCATCTTTTTTTTTTTGGCAGGAGGGTACCAGGGACGGAACTCAGGGCACTCGACCACTGAGCCACATCCCCAGGCCTATTTTGTATTTTATTTGAGACAGGGTCTCACTGAGTTGCTCAGCGCCTCGCTTTTCTTGAGGCTGGCTTTAAACTCACAATCCTCCTGTCTTAGCCTCCTGAGCCCCTGGTGGGTGCCATGACACCTGGCAAATTCGTTTTAAAAATAAATGACAGGGTTTGGAACGCATAATCCAAAGGTCTCTTCTATCTTTAATTATTGGTGGAATCTGTATGAAGAAGTAGGAAGGGGGTGGGATTTAAGCTTCAAGAGACGTTTGGGAGGGTCCCCAGTTCTGGCACTACTTGCTATTTGTGACAGCTTGGGATGGTGACACATTGGGTCTGAGTTTTACTTCCTTTATGTCTGCAGTGGTTATGGAAATTACAGGTGGCAAGGGTACTTAGGGTCATGCATAAAGTGGAAAGGAGAACAATATAGACTGAGACCAAACCCGGAGACAGGTAGTGTCCTAAGGATTCCATCTCTGTGTTGTTAGAGGAGGGAAAATTCATGGTGAATGGAAATTTTGAGTTTGTATCCTTCAACTTTTTAATTCTCACCCTGACACTTATCAATGGTATAATTTTGCAAAGAATGTTTTATTTTCCTGGGCTCAGTTTCATCATCTGTAAAATGGTCCCAATTAGCTCTACCTCAGGGAGATACTATGAAAGCAGTTACAGAGGTGTTACGTAAACAGCTGGTACATAGTAGGTGGTCAACAATGATTTTGCTTCCTTAACATTAGGATATTTTCATAAATACATTTGATCAAATATATCAGTTCTCAAAGGAAAAAAAAAAACAGAGACAGAAGGACAGTTGAGTTTTTCTATTTTGTTATCAAGAGTGTGATTGGGGACTGGGGTTGTGGCTCAGTGGTAGACCACTTGCCTCTCATGTGTGAGGTGCTTGGTTTGATTTTCAGCATGGCATATAAATAAATGAATAAAAGAAAGGTCCATCAACAGCTCAAAAAATAATAATAAAAAAAAGAATGTTATTGGACTTTTGCTGGGCATGGTGGCGCAAGCTTGTAATCCCAGGAGCTCGGGAGGCTGAGGCAGGAGGATTGTGAGTTCAAAGCCAGCCTCAGCACCAGTGAGGAGCTAAGCAACTCAGTGAGACCCTGTCTCTAAATAAAATAAAAAAAGGGCTGGGAATGTGGCTCAGTTGTTGAGTGCACCTGTGTTCAATTTCTGGTATGAAAAAAAAAGAGTATTATTGGACTTTTTTAAAAAAATATTTATTTGTTAGTTGTAGGTGGACAGAATATCTTTATTTTATTTTTATGTGGTGCTGAGGATTGAACCCAGTGCCTCACGCATGCTAGGCGAGCACACCACCACTGAGCCATAACCTATTATTGGACTTTAAAGAACATGTAGGTCCTTCACCAAATAAGAATAAAGAATATTTTTGGCAAGCCAATAAAAAAAAAGAAAAAGAAAAAACATAACAAAACCAATATCCACTCTGTGGACACTGCAACTTACCTCCCTGTTCTGCAGTTTGTGGAAACCAGAAGTCCATCTGTCTCAAAGACCTATTCTAGGTTCTAGAAAAGAAAACACTGTCTAGGTCTGCTGGTGCTGTTTGGTTTGGCTGACTTCAAGCCCTCTTGTATGATTTCCTTCTGTCGCTTGTGCGTGAAGCCAGTATGCTGATTTACAGCCGCCTCTGCCCTGGCAGGTTAACCCCACCGCAGGTCACTCTGCTCTGTTAATTGCATCCTAACCTTCCCTGGCTTTTCAGCAGTGAAATCACAACAGAGGAAGGCACAGCTGGATGAGCACTGCTCATTTGTGCCCATGTGAAAAGAACAGCCACGATGCCCAGAAATCAGCGCACCAGCTTCTGCAGAGCTTGGATGCTCCTGAATCAGTTTGAACGTTGCCCATCTGTGAAGTTCATCAGCCCCTAGGCTGCGGGGAGAGACCTGTGCTTGAGGACCTGCAAATCTTGGCTTAGTTCTCAGTCCACTTTTTCTTGTCCCTCTCAGCTAAGGAGTTCTAAAGAATGTGCCTTTTATTCTCGTTCAAATGTCTAAGGTAAGAGGCAGAGAGAACAATTCTGATGCTTTTTGGCATTTTTTTTCTTTTCTTTTTTTTGTACTGGGGATTGAACGCAGGGGCACTTAACCACCGAGCCTTATCCCAGCCCTATTTTGTATTATTTAGAGACAGGTTCTCGCTGAGTTCCTTAGCTCCTCACTGTTGCTGAGGCTGGCTTTGAACTCATGATCCTCCTGCCTCAGCCTTCTGAGCTGGGACTATAGGCGTGCACCACTGTACCCCGCTGCTTTTTGGCATTTTGCATCATTTGTTGATTATTTGGATGTTGTAAAAGAACAATAGGAACTGCATTTACTTCCAGATTTTGATGAAAAAGTCGTCAAATTGTCAAAGTAAGATTCTCAAGTAGATTTCGGGGTCTATAGAGGATTCAGAAAGGTGTAAGTCTCCTGGTCTCACATTGTCTGCTGGAGATTCGGCAGTTGCCCTTCTTGGGGGGTGTGTGTTGGGAGACTCTCAAAAGAGGTCAAGGCCAAGGAAGAGAGGGAAGAGAGCAAAACCTGGGAAGCCTCTGCCAGCATCCTCTCTGTGAGGCTGTTTTTAAAGCCCACTCCCTGGTTTGCTCCTGGGCCATGTCTTCGTGCAGCCAGAATCTCTGGACAGGTCCTTCAGTCTTCAAAGCTGCAGACAGCAACCCTCAGAGTCTCTGTTTCCAATTTTAAATACCAAGTTTTAAATACCTATTAATAGTAGTGCAGAATCCAACAGCCTAAAGCCACAAGGTTTTAAAAACATCCCACCAACAACATAATTGAGGAGTTTGAATCTCAGGCCCACACTCTTGGTGCCCTGTGACAGCAGTACTAGAGAAGTCCTGACTCTCGTCAGGTGCCCTCCATCGGACATGGGCTGGCACCTGGCTGGGATGCTTTCTTACCCCTTCCTTTCTTCTCCTCTGGCTTGAATGGGCAGCACAATCCGCAGTGCCAGCAACTGGTATCTCCCAGGCCCTGTGATAGTAGTGAGGAGCTGTCTCAATGTGCCAGGAGGCCTCTGCCAACCTGGCCCATTATCAGGAGTGGCTCTGCATTAGGTGATCTTTGCAAATTGATGCTCACCCAGAAGGAAGACTCATTAACACTGGGTGAGTAATAGAGACTGCCAAGTTCATGTTTAGAGATGTTTCCTTGATGAAGGGAGGCCAGAGCCTTTCAAATAACTTCTTTTTTTTTTCTTTTGGTGCATACTCCCAAGGCATAAAGTGTTCCTAAGGCCAGGACTCAGAAAAAACACGAGATCTTGTCTTGGCTCCCCCAAGCTGCCTCTCTTTTAAAAATAGATTTGTGAAAACTGTTACTCTATTCAGGCAAGATGGGCATTAGTGGGACTGACATTTAATCTTCATTTTGAAGAGCATTTAAATGGGAGTGAGATTATAACACTGTTAAAATAAGATTAATGCTATAATAAATGCTAGCATCCCAGAACAATTGAATAGAAATATAATGAACAGCCACGACTGGTAAGTGGAAATGTCATCTACAGTCACATAGGTAGAGTAAGTTACTACCTTTGAGGATTGGGTTGGACTGCGTGTAAAATGAGATCCAAGATAATAGTACCTTTAGTAAGATGGAGATTTCTTTCTTTTTCACATAAAAATCAGGATGTGCATGGTCAAGAACTCTTCTGACCCTACTTTCAATTCTTTTCTGCCTTTTCTTTGAGTCGTGGGGACTTAGCTTATTTCACACATTAGACTCCTGAGATCTCCATCATCCCTCTTCTTGTTTCTTCTTGGAGTTCCACATGGGCTTCCATTGCAAGGGACACTTCTTGGTCCAAGATGACTGCTCCAGTACTGCCCATCACACTTGCATTTCTGCCTGTAAAAAAGAGGGATTGGGAAGAAGTGGCAAAGGGCTGGTTGCTGTTGTTTCTGGAAAAATTTTCCATAAGCTGCAACACCATACTTTCCTGCATAGCTCATTGTCCAGGCCTCAGTTTATAGCCACACTTATGTGGATTCTGTTGGGCAGTGCCTGAAAAACTGAGTAATATGGAAGAGGATGTGCTGGTCACTGCTGATGGCCTCTACCCTTGTGTAATTTCTGAGCATTTGGGAATTGTCTTCTGCTTCCCCTGACCTTTCCACATCCCCAGTCTACTTAGTGAAAGCTTGAAATTTCTCTACAGTTGTTGAGTGGCTCATGAAGACCGAGCAGGCTTTCTCATGCTGTGACCTTCTCCAGGTCCCAGGAGGGTTTATGGCACTGGTTATTATTTCCCCCCTAATATTTCCTTAGCCCAGTTTAGCTGCCATCATGGTGGTTTGTCTCCAACATACCATTTTCCTTTCTGTTGTCCATGTGTTAGTTAGGTTTCTGTCATTTTGACAAAATATCTGAGATAATGAACTTACAAAGAGAAAAAGGTTAATTTGGCTCATGTTTTCAAAGGTCTTAGTCCACAGTCAGCTGGCTCCATTGCTTTTGTCCCTTGGCAAGGCAGCGCATGGTGGCTGAGAAAACATGGTGGAGCAAAGCTGCTCACTTCATGGCAACCAGGAAGCAAAGAAGGAGAAAGCGGATTGGTCAAGGTCCCTGAATCCCCTTCAAGAGCACACCCTCAATAACCTAACTTATTTCCACTAGGCCCCACCTCTTAAAGGTTCCCCCTCCTAACAGCACCAAGCTGAGGACCAAGTCTCTAACACATGAGTCTTTGAGGGCCATTCAAGATCCAAATGATAACAGTCTATATTCAAAGAAGTCAGTAGCTATTGTAGCAGCCAACATTCAGTAAAGCTTGTGCTTTACAAAAGCGCTTACATTCCATTTTATGCATACTTTTTTTCTCATTTAGCCACTAGCACACCATTGGGAGATGAGTGCTCTTTATAGACATAAAAAGTGACCCTGGGATACAGGGTAGCAAGATCACATGCCCTTATCTCTAATACACTAAGCTGCTCTCCTTTTTTCCTCTATGGTCTCTGCTGTCACCTCTACCTGATAAGGTAGGAAATAAGGTGATTAAGTATCTACAATAGGCCAGGCACTGTGCTGATCCCATGGAGGAGGTAGTCTTCTCTAGGTCTTAGTTCTCAAGAGGCATGTGTGTGGGATGGTAGGGAAGGGAAGTAAGTTCATCAAAACTCCCAACGATGTCACTTCCCTGAGGTGTGAGAGTAGATATACTTTCCCTGTAAATGTCCAGGAGTTGTGAGCAGCATAAAATGGGCTCATTACACCAGCTATGTCCCCTTTCCTGTGGCTCAGCTGGGGGTTTCATTAGTTCACATCCAGGTAGATTCAGGTCATTTTCTGCAAGAGCTGGGTGTCAGATGGGCTCCTGCCTTTGAGAATTTGGTCACACTTGGGGAAATTCCATCCTTCTGCAATTTCTTTTTCTCAGTGTTTACTTCCTTAAGCCGCTCTTTTACTTCAGTGCCAGAAGCTTCCTTGCTAGCCCACACCATTGTTTTTCATAAAGGGTCACTCACTCTTAGGCATGCCCTTTCTTTCTCTCTCTCTCTCTCTTTCTTTCTTTCTCTTTCCTTCTTTCTTTCTCTTTCCTTCTTTCCTTCCTTCCTTCCTTCTTTCCTCCTTCCTTCCTTCCTTCCTTCCTCCTTCCTTCCTTCCTTCCTTCCTTCCTTCCTTCCTTCCTTCCTTCCTTCCTTCCTTCCTTCTTTCTTTCTTTCTTTCTTTCTTTCTTTCTTTCTTTCTTTCTTTCTTTCTTTCCTTTCTTTCTTTCTTTCTTTCTTTTCTTTTCTTTCTTTCTTTCTTTCTTTCTTGGTACTGGAGATTGAACTCAGGGGTACTCGACCACTGAGCCACATCCCCAGCCCTATTTTGTGTTTTATGTAGAGACAGGGTCTCACTGAGTTGCTTAGCGCCTTGCCATTGCTGAGGCTGGCTTTGAACTCGCGATTCTTCTGCCTCAGCCTCCCAAAATGCTGGGATTACAGGTGTGCACCACCGTGCCCAGCTGCCATTTCTGAGTTTAGTAACTTCATCAAAGATTGGGGGGATTCCACTGGGAAGGTTCCTGTGTCAGTCAGCTTTTTGTCACTGTGACCAAAAACACCTGATAATAATTTAGAGAAGAAAACAACGTTATTTTGGGCTCATGAGGTTCAGAGGTTGGCCAATTTCATTGCTCTGGGCCTGAAGTGAGCAGAACGTTGAAGTACAAGGGTATGGTGCTCATGACAGCTGGAAAGGAGAGAGAGAGAGGGAGAGAGGGAGAAAGGGGGTGGGGGGACAAGATATAGTCTCTAAAGGCATGCCTCTGGTGACCTGCTTCCTCTAGTCACACTCCACCGGCCTATCATTATTACCCTGTGGTCCATTCCAATTATTAATCCACTGATGAGGTTGTAGGTCCCATAATCTAATCTTTTTACCTCTGAACATTTCTACATTTCCTAACAGATGAGCTTTTAGGGAGGATGTTCCTGGCTCAAAATTTTAACAGTTTGTATATCGGGGAATGAGGTCGTCTACTGACCCTCCTTGCTTTTTTTCTTTCTCTTCGGTAATAATTTCAGCTTTGCTTGTCTAACATGCCAGCATTTACAAATTTTATACCCAACTAATGATGACAGTATTTTGATTTCCCATGCTATAAGAGATTCTGGAGAGCTAGTTTCCTTCTCTTGTTACTCTGGATGTTTTTCAGAGTTACTGGTAAAGAGCAGAAATTAATCTATACCTCCAGGTGACAAAGCAAGGCCACGATACTCCTGGGAGTACTGATGAGATATAAGCCTGGGAGACAGGGCCTTGGGATCACACTGAGTTCATTGTCCTGAAATCAACAGGACACACAGCCCTTCAGATGGGACAGTTGTTAACAATTGTGGTAATGGTTGTAATGAAAACATCTGCTTCACAGTGAATGGATTTGACCATTGGTAGAAGCAGAAGAGACATATTTTGTTTACTAGGTCTGAGTCTCCTTCATTACTGGGCACATTGACAGACTCTAGCTACCCTAAAAGTAGGTCGAGATCATTTAGCTAGCTTTGCCTTATGGACTTTGAGTGAAGAGGTATGCTATTTTCTTTCTAAGGCAGTTAGGAGTTTCCAGTGTTCTCTTTTCCACTAGCAGCCATATGTTGAAATGATAGCATCATGAGATGGAAAGTGATCCCTGAGACACCAGGTGGGGGAGAGTCTTGCTGACCTGCATTGGACTTTGCAAGAGTGATATACAAACCTCTATTAGTTGAGCTGTTGCAACTTTGGCCCTGATTTGTTATTAGTACAGCACATCGTGTCCCAACATATACAGATATTATAGAATTTATAAAGAATTTACTCAGCACTTCCACTGAGATACTCCTGAATATCTAATAGATTCCAAAGTTTTGAAGGTCAAGTAGTGTTTCAGAATGTGAAGACCGTGATGGTTTTTGTGTTCCTCACTTACTTCTGTTGGTTTTTCTTTAAATGACCGTCAATGCAAAGAGATTAGGCAATAAGGTGGCAGGTACTGAATAGAAACAAAAGACAAGAATCAGAGCATTTGGTAGGTCAAAAAGACAGAATCAGAGCATTTGGTAGGTCAGTTTCCTGAAAAACCCCTTGAGCCTATGCTTGCCTAATTGATATGCTATCTTAGAACAGTTCAGCCCTACCTGGGTGCTCCTGCAGGTCAGTTGAAAGGAGAGTGCAGTGTGGAATCCATATGCTTCCTTCTGCCTTGCAAGCAGCTGAGAAGCTGAGGCTCTGTCTCCATTAGTAATCACCAAACATAACAATTAAACACCCATCACACCAGGCTAGAGAATCCCTGGAGGATGCTCCATGTCCACTCTGTTCAAGTCTGAAATCTGCTTTAAATATTGGCAAAATGGGACTGATGGAGAAGGAGGAGAGGAGATGGCCATGCTAGAGAGAATCTGAATAGCAGAGAATCCACCTATCTGCTCTTAGAAGATCAAAGAGTGCCTAAGACTATCCCTAATGAAGCATGAAGTGAAAATTTATTGATCCAACGCTGACTGTGAGTAAAAAGGGGACGTATCAATCAGTTGAAGTGATTGTTGTCTAAAAACTCATTCTGGCCACAAAGAAAGAGTACCTAGATCCCTGTCAGTACCATCTTCTCTAGCACAGCTCTCTGAATGACATGAAGAATGGCAAGGTCTGGGGCAGGTAAACCTGCATGCATAGGTAAACCTGTGTGTACCTCCCCATGATAGTTTGAGTTTAATTCTCTGCTCCATATTCTCTAAGCCAATTCCTGCTGATATGGACATTCCAGCCACAGAGCAGCAGCTGTCCGTGTAGGAGGCTCCAAATGGCTATTGAACTTGCAAGTAGAAAATTCTGCTTCTGAATATTTCCTGTGTTACTTCTAGAAAATTCCTTTCTATAGAATGATACACAAAACAAATACTGGGATATAAGAGGGTGTATTGCACTTCATTAAAAAGAAAACTTCCTTCTCATACTCCAAACCAGGGTGAGAGAGGTCCTGTCTAACTAAATGCCACCTTTTCCATATGACATTCAGAGCTTCATCTTCAAAGATGGAGAGGACCCTCCTTAGTCTGACACCTCTTGGGAAGGGACAGATATGCCTTGACCTGGAGCTTCAGGTGCTTTCATGTGGGCTCAGTAACCCATCTCTAGCAGGTGAATACTCAAAGGTTCCTTCCTGGGTCCATTTCATTTGTTGTCCATGTGGATGGGCAGCTAACCTTTCCTTGTCTTATTAAGAAAGGACAGACTGAACAAATGTAATCTTCCTTTTACTTTACAGGATGCTTTTCTGCTAGACTACTTATAGCCTGACTCTGAAGAGCAGCAGCCTGTGCTTGGGCTTGTTCCTTGAAGAGTCTCTTCTTCCTTGGGTATTATCCTGTGATTAATGTATTTTCATCCTTCTGTGACTTTCCAATCAGCTATTTTATTGTTTGATTAGAAACTAAAGTTATTCCAGCATTGACAATGTGATCTTAGGATTTCCACAACTAACTTTCCTCTAGAAGAATACTGTGAAGAGTTTGTGAGCAAGTCATAAGATCAGGAAGGAGCATTGGAATGGGTGTCAAAGGTGTTTTAAATGGAGGCAAGTTGCTTCACCTCTCCGAACCTTATTCCCATCAACTATACATAACATTAAGGTTGCTTCTAAGTAGTAAGTCATACAAGTCATGGAAACCTCTGCTCCCAAGGAGAACACACGTATTGGCAAACATGCATGTATTCACACTTCAACATGCCTTTGTAGACTTGTCAGAGTTTCAAACTCACCTGGTAATTGCATGATCTTGGTCTCATAGCTGAAGACACACATTCAGTAACTTAACCACAGGGCTTGCATGCCGGCTAACTCTCAGCCTTTCCCCACCAAAGTAGATTAATTCACGCACACTCCAATCAAGCAAAGGCGTAGGCTGGAAATTCTCAGAGAAATTTGGATTTCGTACAGCTGATATGGTTATTTTGAGACACTTCAAATGGAATTTTTTCATGAATGATTTAAGCTACTATTTTGTTTAAATAGTGCTGGTTGGGCAGAAATCTATTTAAATAAAAAGGTTTGGGTCAGTGCACCAATTTGAAGGACAGACCTGATTCTGGCTAGCCCCCTTCCTTTTTATTCCCTAGAACCATAGCAATTAGAAGAATTATATCATGAACTTGGGCAAAAAAGTCAGTGGAAATTGAAAGGCAAACCATCAAAACTCTCCTACCTCAAAAAGAGGATTTTGAGGAAGTAATGCATGAATATAACATATCTTATAAAATAAAATATGCAGGGGATAAACTTTCCATGTATGCAATCCCTCAACTGAGATTTTCCTCACATGTGTGTCATTACCTTGATCACATTGAGAGTTGAACAGTGACTCGATAAATTTGGAACATTTAGGGACCATGAAGTTCTCACTTCAGATCCACAATTGCCTTCCATATTTTCAATTGATAGTCCTTAGAGGAGACTAGGTACTGCATTTTGGCAACGGAATGTGGAAGGGCTGGATTCTGGATTATTCATAATTCTGGATTCTGTAAATTCTTCTTGACCATAGATATGTCCTGGTTTTAGCTATCATTACTACCTCGTTGATCAAGCTCTCTTAATAGAATGTACAGTTTACTGAGTGGTCAATCCTCAAAATTCATGTCATCGAGATGCTTTTCAAATGTTCAGATTATGATTTGGGCTTAGTTTATACACTTAACCCCTAAATGAAAATTCTGGCAATCTTATTAGACTTCTCACAAAGCAAGTCTTTAAAGCTTCCCCAACACATGTGAAAACTGGATTTTATGAAGATCCAAGACCAGCCAGGAAACTTCAGCAAAGGCTAGATTTCAGAAAAGCAGATCTTCAGTTGTGCAAAGGACATTGCTAAAGTTCTGGGTTGGAAGGTATCCTGACATACCTAATTCTATTTATGAAAATGCATATGTGCTTTGAAGCTCTGTTTAGATCCAGCTCTTTCAGCTAGAGATGAAAACCATATGTGTGTCGAAGGCCCTTATGTTTTGCTTTGGAGAGTCTTAGATTTTGTTTTGATTCCCAACTCAGCATCATTTTCAGATTTGGAGGCATCCTGAGTATATCCTTGACCCTCAGTGTCATGCAGAAATATTTTTGTTATCCTTTAGTACTGTTCTTAGAAGATTCTCATTTCCATATGTTGAAGAAGGTGTTGTGGCCTTTCATGCTCAAAATGTTGTTCTAAGAAAAACAGAGTTCTGAAGAAAATATGTGAACAAGACAGGCTCACAACCTGATGCATAGGTAAATAGTAATTTACTCACGATTTATTGGAATTCATGAGGTTTTCCTTTCCCCTTGATTCATTGTTTCTTTTATGTGGTGTAGACCTAAGCTTCTGCTGTACCACGAACCCAAGAACTGTGGCCATACCTCATTGTGAGGTATGGCCATTGTGGCTTGCTGTCCACAAAATCTAGTTCTCATTCTTCCAAGTAATAATTTAGCTATAGCCTGGCATGTGGCTTATCAGCTGGGGACTATGTTTCAAGAGCACCTTGCAGGTGTGTCTATATAAGTTGCTGCCAAAGTGATGTGAGCTGCTGTGATGCACATATTTGTAGGCCTAAATCCTAACACACAGTCTCTCTCCTTGGTAAGTGCCAAAATACAGAATAACTTATGACTGATTTTAAACAAGTAGATGAGAGTGACACCCATGGAATGGTGGACAGAATGGATGGAAGCACCTACGGTCCCTGACTTAGTCCCTTTTCTGCTGCTATAACAAAATATCCCAGGCTGGGTATTTTGCAATTTATAAAGAAAATAAGCTTATTTGGCTCACAGCTCTAGAAGTCTAAAGGCATGGTTTTGGCATCTGGTGAGGGCTTTGTTGCTGCATCACAACATGGCCAGGGGCATCACATAGCAAGATAAATCAAGGTGCTACTTTGGGTAGGTCTTCTGCTCTATTCTTACAAGGTCACTAATACTGTTATGGGGGCCCTACACTCATGACCTCATTACATTTTGATTGTCTTCTAAATACCCCACCTCCAACTACCATTAACTTATGAATTTGGGGATAATGTTTCTAACAAGTGAACTTTTTCTGGCACATTCCAACCTTAGCTGGTCTTCTAATGGCTGCAAGGAAAAGAGCAGCCTGCCTCTCCCCCCTGGACTATTGTAGAAGAGAGGAAAAGAGCTTCACTGTCCTTAAAATTAGATTTATCCCCCTGAAATCATATGTAGATATCAGGGCTCATACACAAGAATTAAAGGGAAAACAATTCTACTCCATTTTTTCTTTTGTTTTTGGCATAGAAGCAAGAGAGATTCTTAGGCTGAGCTATCATGTATTCAACAGGAAGTCAACTTTCTGTCATATATATGTATATATGCATATATATGTATATGGATGCATTCAGGGAAGATTGGTCAGATTGGTCAGTCTGGTGTTTTAAAATCATGACAGTAGTCAGAAGGAACATTAAAAACTTATTTTACATAGTAACTCCTTATTCTGCTTTGTTAGGTTGTCATTTAATCTCAACTTATGAAATTTAAAAAGGACAGATTAATGCTGAAGGTGATGATTGTTTCAAAACATCCTTTTAGTGAAAGCATGAATATGTAAAAATGAGGAGTTAAAGGTACCAAGATTATTTGGAGGGAAGATGGTCAGATGAGGTTCTCTCATGAACTTACCTTCAAGGGGGGCAGACTGTGGGGGGCAGACCCTGGGTTTTGGTTTCTATCTGTGATTTGACAGCACTTGGCTTCAATTCTTTTAACTCTATAGTGGCAAAGGTGACTCCTCCTTCCTTCACTTTTGTACTTGGTAGATCCTAGGGGATAATATATATATATCGTCTGACACACAGTGCATGCTCAGTAAGCGGTGACTCTGTTACAAGGTTGATGACATCTTGCCAGAGATTTCCATTACTGTTTGGAGTTACCTGAGTCACCTCTTGGTGGTGGAAGATCTGTGGTGCCCAAGAGTGAAGGCGGCACCACCAGCCTTCAGATTGGCTTCTTGCTAACTTTTTCAAGATTAGGAAGAACCACCAAGATGTACCAAAGCTTTTTAAGATCTCAAAAAGTTAAGACATTTTTAAATGTAATGGAAAAATGTTCTACATATATATTTTTTTTTTTTTTTGCTTTTTTTCACATTATTTCAGGACTTGTTCTTGAATCTATGCATCACATTTGATTGACATGGTATAGAATCCAAGGACATGTTTGAATACACAAATTCATTGTTCAGTGGAATTATGTCAGTATTATTTGAATGATAATCAGTGGTAATCAGTGAATATGGTGAAAAAAGCAACAGTCTAGTGTTCTGTGGACAGATTCCATGTTCATTTTTCCTCCCTCCTCCTCCTCCTTCTACCCCTCTTCCTCCTCCTCCTCTTCTTCTTCTTCATCTTCATCTTCTTCACACTGTATGGTTTAATAGGTAGAGCAATGGAGGGGTTTTTGCAAAGCCTGGCAGAAGTAAGAAAAAACAATATCAGCTATGATGATAAAGACAGTGATGATTATATGGAGTTCCTATTTCATTTTCCTTGCATTTATGATTTTGAAGACAAATTCCTCATAACCAGGGTTAAACCTACTTTAAAACATTCTTAGGAGTGTTTTTCAATGATAACCTTGACTATCCGTATTAGTCCATTTTTCATGGCTATAATGAAATACCTGAGGCAAGCTAACTTTATAAAGAAAAGAGGTTTAAAGAAAAGAGGCTTATTTAGCTCATAGTTTTGGAAGCTGAAAATTTAAATAGTATAGTGCTGGCTTTGGCAAGGATCCCATGGCAGATGGTGGGAATACATGTAGAAGAAGGACCATATCTAGAAATAAGAAGCCAGAAAGAGGTCCAGGGGTTAGGGTTAGGTTTTTATGATGATTTGCTCTTGGAGAACTCACTCCAGGAGACCAACATTCCCCTCTGATACCCCCAAAGATACAAGGACTTCCAGTAAGCTCCATCTCTTAAATGTTTCCTTTAGCTCCCACATTGTCATTCTGGGGACCACATCCAATCCAAGGTAGCACCTGAGTCATTCTGGCTTAAAATAGTACCCAATGTTGCTTCAGAAAGTCAGCAGACTGGGGAGATTTGGCAATAGTTGAAATGTGCATCCTTAGAACATATTGGTTTGGCAGTGAAATGATCAAGGTTGAGAAGTTCACAATTGCTTTACTAGAGTGATCAGTATCAGTTAAAAACCTGAACAAACTGATCACGGCACCTGGATGACAGAGCCCCATTGTGTATGGTATAGAGATATTTTACTTCTGTGGCCTCTTATTTTCACAAAGCCATATATAACATAGTTGTTTTTATATTAAAAAGTAGGTAGTTAATTATTCACAGAATCCAAATTTCCCCTCTTCACTAATAACCTGAGCAATTTATATTAAATACTCGGAATATTAAATAAACATGAGTGCTGAATTATCTGAGAGCCCCAGTAAGTATTTTTGGACTGGCAAAGCTAACAGAACACATGTAGTTCATATCTTATTCAAGCATTTTATAAGTAAGGCAAAATTTTATTCACCCATGGACAAATTAGTTTCTTTGGCTCGACAGCAGCTAATTTTTATCCCAGGTCTGGCTCACTGTCTCGTACATCACTTGGCTATGAGGAAGAACAAGGGTGTGTGGGAGAGATGGATTGGTACATACCTGTTATAATTCAAGGTAAGACAACACACACCTTCTCTTCTGATACAGGTGGAGAACATCATGACTGTATGTGAAGGATACGTTTCTCAGTTTCCCTCCTCCATCTCAGGATGCCCCTTTGAAGTCTCCTTGTGTCCTGGATCCTGAGTTTCTCTTGTTCCCTTATGGGCCATCACATTGATTTCACTATAGTATTACCCTTGCTGGGACATTGCATGCATTCTTGTACCCCATATCTAGCTTTCTCCTGGATTTCAGATGCATCTTCAGATTCCCTTATTCACTATCATCTCCATTTGAATGCTCCATGGCACCTCAAATTCAAGATATCTAGATCTGACTTTATCACTTCACCATCACCTCTTCCTTCCATGTCCACACCTCTGCTGGTGTTCCCACTCTCCATGCATTCACACAAGACTGCACCCTTGCAACTCCTCCCATGACCAACCACATGTCATTCAGATCTCCATCTCCCCTGGTCCTACTTTATGACATAGCACACCATCAATTCCCACTTGGTCTTCCCTTCAAATTTCTGATATTTCCTCCTGGCAGAGGATTCAAGCAATACCCCTGTGCCTACTTTGCCCTCATGGCATTTACCTTGGTTTATAAGGATATATTGATGTGACCAGGTCATGCTTTGCAAGTGTGAGCTGCCTGAGAACTTGAGCTGGACCCATTTTGGTTCTTGTTGTCTCAGTATTTAGCACATAGTAGAAGTTCAGTTCATGTTTGTTGAATGAATAATTGAATCCATGTGACTTCTTGCTGTGACCTAACCAACCATCTCTCTCTCTCAGGTCTTATCCTTCTAGAATGTTTGCCATCTTGCAAAATGGAGTGACTATTTTAAATGCATCTAAGCATGCCATGTCCCCACACAACATCCACCAAAGAAGGACAAAGTATGAGTCCTGCACACAGCTTATGCAGGATCTGGCCCCCACTGGTGTCCCCAGCCTCATTTATTTGATTTTTGCTCCCTTCCTTCTCTCTTCCACCCTCATCCTCTTCCTATCCCCAAACTTCCCCAGCCCTGCTAACAAACTGTCACCTCCAGGTCTCAGGGATCTTTCTGTGATGCTCCAAGTGGCTTCACTACCCTGTGCTGTGCCTATCCTGTGACTTGCAAGTGTCGTGACATGAGTCATGACACTGATCTATCATGTGGATTTTCCCTGCTGTGCAAGAGTTTCTTGAGGTCGGGCCTCAAAAAAGCCTGGGCCTGGAAGAAGGCTGATTGTTATGGTTTGGATGGGAGGTGTCCCCCAAAAGCTCACATGTGAGACAATGCAAGAAGGTTCAGAGGAGAAATGATTGGGTTGTAAGAGTCTGAACCCAGTCAGTGAATTAATGGGACTCATTGAGTGGTAACTGAAGAGGTAGGGTGTGGCTGGAGGAGGTGGGAATGGGGCGTTGGTTGGGGTATATATTTGTATCAAGTGAGTGGAGTCTCTCTCTCTGCTTGCTGGTTGAGATGTGAGTCACTTCTCTCCTCCACACTCTTCTGCCACGATGTTCATCCTCACCTCAAGCCCTGAGGAATGGAGCCGGCCTTCTATGGACTAAGACCTCTGAAACTGTGAGCCCTCAAAGAAACTTTCCCTCCTCTGCAATTGTGCTGGTGGGGTCCTTTAGTCACAGCAGAAAAAAAAAAAAAAAAAAAAAGGTGACTAAAACACCAATGATGAACATGTCACTCAGCTCACAGTGATGGGGTATGTGGTGCTGTTGTGGCCCAGGGATCCATCTTGGAGTGACGATGTGCTGGTCATCTTTTCATTACTATGACAAATACTTGAGAGAATCAACTCAGAAAGACAAAAGACATTTAAGCTCAAAGTTGTGGAGGGTTCAGGCCATGACTGGCCCTGTTGCTTGAGGTCTGTGGTGGCGCAGTGCAGGGTGGTCACAGTTCCTCTTTGAAGGCATGCCCCAGTTGCCTAAAGACCTCCCACTAGGCCACACTTTTTAAAGGTTCCACCATGAAGACATGACCCAGTTACCTAAAGACCTCCTGCTAGGCCACACCATTTAAAGGTTCCACCACTTCTCAGGAGTGCCCAAGTGGGAACAAAGTCTTCAACACATGGGACTTTGGGGGACATTTCAGATCCATAATATGGTAGTGTAGCCTGGTGGCCACTTTAGGCAGAATGTGACTATATGGCATGTGATGGGTTCCCAGGCTTTTTGGGGATGTGTCTGTTGTGTACAAGTGGCAAGATTCTTTTATGAATTGGAAATGAATTCTTTTATGGGTCTTCATTCCAATTATTTGAATTTGTAATTCTAATTGTGGCAAATCACAGAACTGCCTCTGGTCTTTGTTCCTTCTCTTTTCCTTACACTGCTTAACTGGAATTGGGTTTTTCAGGGATAGTCTCACCTTTTGGTAATCAGGTTAATTTTTAGAGAAGATAAAGCTTGGTTAGTATTTGAAAAATTGAAGAATTATCCAGGAGACCTCCTGTTCAGAGTCAATGCTTTATCAAAACCCAAACTCAAACAATATTAGGAAAATACTAGTGAACACATTTCAGAGATTTTTTTCCAGTTAAATTAGAAATGGATAATATTTGTGTTTTGATGTATAGTATTTCAGGGTTTTGATAATTACTAGTGGGTCAAAAATACATAACTCTGTCCAGAAATATGTGGATATAGAGATAATAGAATTTTAAAAAGACATAAGAAAAAAAGAAAATGTTGCTAATTTATCCCTTAGTTAGTGCTGAATAAACTTTGGTTATGATTCTCTGTGTACCAAAGACCCATCATTATTCACACTCGGGTCACGTCAATATTTAATAGTGAGTTCTGCTCTGAAACAGTAGAAATGAATCGCACTTTCAGGTTCACTTCAGAACAAGTCAGCAAATATTTCTCTGAATACTGAGGTAGTTTCTGGGGATAAAAAGTGCTCACAACCCACCTTTGCTTTTGAGGAACTCAGAATCCCATGTGAGAGTTGCATGTGTGTTGATTTCCCACAGCTGCTGTGGCTGATTACCACAGAGTTAGTGGTTTGCTTAAAGCAACACAAATTTGTCATCATGCAGTTAAGACAGTTGAAAGTCCAGAATGAATCTCACAGGATTAAAAGGCAGGTACTGGAGACTCTCAGGGAGAGTTTATTCCTTGTCTTCTCTAACTTCTAGGGGCTGCCTGCATCCCTTGGCTTGGGACTGCACTTCAGGATATCTGCTTCTGTGTTTGCATCTCCTTCTCTGATTCTGACACTTCAGCCCTCTAAGGACCCTTGATTCAACTGGGCTCCCTCCTTGAATTCAGAACAATCTCTCCATCTCCAGGTTCTCAATCACGTTTTCTTTTGCCTGGAAGGGGACATGTCCACTGGGTATGGGGAACAGGAGAGGGACATCTTGGGGGAAGTTCTTCAACCTACCAAAGCATAAACTACTAAACTATCAGATGTCTATCAATAGTATAGAGTCAGAGTCTTCCCTTTTGGCTAATAGCGTGCAGGTGGCTTATCCAATTCTATAAACACAAACCAAAGCATGGTGTGATAAGCAAAGCAAGATAAAGTCTGAGAGGTGTTATTATGAAGGCAACAGAAGAAGTAAAGTCTCTCGATTGCAGCAGACATTGACCCTTGGCTTTGGAATATGACGGAGTTCGTCAGAAAAATGATAATGTATGGACATGGAAGCATGGGAAAGTTTGTTTAGGAGAAAACAAATAGTTGGGTAATTAGGAGTTTTGTTGAAAAGTATGTATGTAGGGGGCTCAGGGTCAGGCTGGGGGTCATAGGTCAAAGTAAGCAATGAAAAAATGGCACCCAGGTCAGATTCCCAGGGCAGAGCCACCCTTGGGGATGGTCAGAGATAGTGTAGGAAGTGAAGGAGATCAAGCATATAATGGCCAGCTAGGAGGAGACCTGGAGAAAGTGGGGTGGTGGAACTGCAGAAGAGATTCTAATAAATAGGTATTTGTTTTAACATATTTTTGAGATAAGAATCATGCTTATTTTTCTTCTGGAAGAATTGTTCTTAGAAAATAATGCAGTTTTCAAATGAAATTCACTGAAAACAAATCAGCTAACATCCCTTGGTCCTGCCACTCGGTTTAGGCCAAGAATAACCAAGGTGGGTTCCTCATGCTACCTGTGAAGGTCCCCTTCGCCACGGTGCTTCCTCCACCTCTTTGAATGGCACTTGCTCTCAGTTACTTTCTCACTCCAACCTTCAATAATAATTGTAGTGGTTTTATTGCTGTTAGGGAGAAGCTGGTAACTATCAGAGAGGTCAGAGGAACAGCATCAAAATGACAAGCAGTCAAGCCTTCGAGCAACTGTTTGGATGATTTAACACAAGTTCTAATCTTCTTAATGACTAAAGGATGTAGATGAATGAAACGCTTTAGATTAGGGTGGTTAAGAAAGTTGACTCCACTTCAGAATTTATGGGTTAGGGTTTCCAGAAATGAAGTCCATGCTTCTCCAAATTATCTTGTCTTATTGGATTAAGTGCCATGGTGAAAGTTATTTATTTGAAAGTCAAATTTCCTGAGTTTACATCCCTGCTCAAACCTGTTCACTAGCTGTGTGACTTCGGTCAAGTTTGTCAACTTCTCTGTGCTATGGTTTCTTTATCTGAAAAATGGGGATAATGATAGTGGCTATCATAGTCTGGATGCCTCTCCAGGCTGAGTGTGAACAAAGGGATGTTTGAGTTACTTATATGAAAAAGGGACCTCAGACAGCAGGAGTGAGGGATAGGGACAGAGAGAGGGCCAGCCCAAAGATATGCTTGTTAGGATGGCCGCTGCTGTGGGTGATAGACCTCCAATGTCAGGGACTTGATCTGTCTAGTAGAGACACTGTTTTAGCCACAGTAACTGAACTTTTCATTGTTGTGATCAAATACATGAAAGAACAATTTAAAGGAAGAAAAGTTTATTTTCGCTTATCGATTCAGTGATTCAGTCAATAGTCGGCTGACTTCATCGCTCTGGGTCTGAGATGAGTCAGAACATGGTGGAAGGGCGTGGCTCAGGCCACAGCAACCAGGAAGCAAAGAGCGCTACGCTAAGCAGGGACAAAGTATGAACCCCAAGGGCATGTCCTGTGACATCTCCACCTTCAGTCACATTCCACCTTCCTACAGCTGCTGGCCAGTTAACCCCCCTCAGTGGATTAGCGCACCGATTAGGTTAAGGCTCTCACAACCCAATCATTTCCCCTCTGAACCGTCTGACATGGTCTCATACATAAGTTTTTGGCGAACACCTCACCTCCAAACCATAACAGACACGATATACAGCACCAGATTCTTCACTTTGATAAAACTTTTGTGATCTTCTCACCTCTCTCACTGCCATTACCTCCTCTACAGTTGCTCTGGTCAGATCATTTAGTCACAGTAGTGAAAAAACTGACTAAAATACCTCACTTACCCCCAGCAATGGTGTCTTGATTACTGTCTGACTGGTCAGTGACCCAGCTATATGTGTTTGCTGGTACTGCCCTATAGAGTATCAAAGATAGGGTCACTTGAACAACAAAAAATTATCTCTCTCAGTTCCAGAGCCTGTGAGTCCAAGATCAAGGTGCTTTTGGGGTTGGTTTCTGATGGTGAGGACTCTCTTCTTGGCTAGGAGATAGCTAGAAGCCTTATTGCTGTGTGCTCACATTTGTGCACATGCAAGTAGGTTAGAGAAAGACACTGAGCTCACTCTCTGTGTCCCTGTCTATAGACACATTAATATCCTGTTGGCATGTTAATATCCTTATGACTTCATTTAACTTTAATTATCTCTGTCAAGAAAGAACTTTAAAAAAAATGCAGTCATGTTAAGAGTTAGGGCTTCAACATATTCATTTTGGAGGTGACACAAATATTCAGCAACTATACTTACCCAGGTTTCCCCAAAGGGGAGACAAGACCAAGGTGAATGTGTGAGTAGATTATTGGAGCAAGATCTCAGGGGAACTGTGCTTAATAGAAGAAAAAGTAGACCCAAATCTTCATCATGTTGGCTTAGGACCTGACTTTCTTAACAAGACTCCTAAAGCACAAGAAATAAAATCAAGAATCAATACATGGGATGGATTCAAACTAAAAAGCTTCTTCTCAACAAAGGAAACAATCAATGACATGAGGAGAGAGCCTACAGAATGGGAGATCATCTTTACCACACACACCTCAGATAGAGCACTAATCTCCAGGATATATAAAGAACTCAAAAAACTTAACAGCAAAACAACAAATAACCCAATGGGTTGAGGAACTGAACAGACACTTCACAGAAAAAGATATACAATCAATCAACACATATATGAAAAAAATGTTCAACTTCTCTAGTAATTAGAGAAATGCAAATCAAAACTACTTCAAAATTTCATTTCACTCCAGTCAGAATGGCAATCATCAAGAATATAAGAAATAATAAGTATTGGCAAGGATGTGAGGGAAAAGGTATACTCATACATTGCTGGTGGGAGTGAAAATTGGTGCAACCACTTGGAAAGCTGTATGGAGATTCCTTAAAAAACTTGGAATGGAACCACTATTTGACCCAGCTATCCCATTCCTCAGTTTATACCTAAAGGACTTAAAATCAGCATACTACAATGACATACCCACATCAATGTTTATAGTAGTTCAATTCACAATAGTTAAACTATGGAAGCAACCTAGATGCCCTTCAACAGATGAATGGATAAAGATTCTGTAATGTATATATACATAACAGAATATTACTCAGCATTAAAGAACAATGGAATTATGGCATTTGCAGGTAAATGGATGGAGTTGGAGAATATCGTGCTAAACAAAATAAGCCAATCCCCCTAAACTAAAGGGCAAATGGTTTCTCTGATACATGGATTCTGATCCATATTGGTGGGGGCTAGGGAAGAATGGAGGAATTTTGGATTGGCCAGAGGGGAGTGAAGGAGGGGAGGGTGTGTAGGGGTGGGAAGGATGGTGGAATGAGATGGACATTATTACCCTATGCACATGTATGATTGCGTGAATGGTGCTTTGTGTACCAGAGAAATGAGAAGCTGTGTTCCATTTGTGTACAGTGAGTTGAAATGCATTCTGCTGTCATGTACTACTAATTAGAACAACAACAACAAAAAGATCTCAAGGCAAAGGCATGGGGAGCTGGGGAGAGAGAGAATCCTGGAGAGAAGGAGAGCAGACCCAGTGAGATTTTTGAGGTGCATGGCTGGGCTGTTCAGTTCCTCGGACCTTACAAGACACGTCCAGAACTGTATGCCATTGTCTCAAGTGGTCCATACCCTCAGACTTCTCATTGTGTATAAAGGAGTGCTGAGTAAGATTCTGTGGGTCAACTGTGACAGCAGAGGGGCCCTGGGGCAAGGACAGGAGGTATGAGAAAGCCTGGGGAATGAAGCCTGTCCCCATGCACCTGTGCAGCGATGCTAACAGCTTCCCTGGAGTAGTGTAGCTTCCCTTCCATGGTGTAGCCATGGTTGGAATGAAGCAGGAGGTCAGGATGGTTTAAGGTAGAAACCCACACAGGGATGGCAGGCAGTGGAAATGAATATGGGAAATTGCTCAGACCATTGCTAGTGTATGTGATCTCTAAGACATGTCAGCTGTGATGGTTGATGGTGACTCTCTTAGTCCATTACAGCTGCTAAACAATGTCCCTTAAATGGCATAAATCTATTTCTCACCACTCTGGAGTCTAGAAGTCTGGGCATGGGTGCTAGTATGATAGGGCTCTGGTGGGGGTTCTCTTCAGGGTTGTAGATTTGACTGTCTTCTTGTGTCTTCCAGTGGGAGAAAGGGGCTGAGAGAGTTTTCTAGAGTTCCTTTCACAAGGGCACTTATTCCATTTACCAGGTTGCCCCCTTCATGATCTAATTACCTCCTAATGGTGCTGCCTCCTCATGTCGTCACACTGGGGGCTGTGTTTCAAAAGTTGCAGTTTGAAGAGTCACAAACCTTCAGTCTATCAGGATCATATTGAGAAAAAGGAACCAAGCAGCCATGTACAGATTGAGCAGGTGTGTCTCTTTCTTAGAAAGCTGTCATTTGCTATAAAAGGGTCCTTGAGGTCGTTTTCTGATATCAGTTCATTTTGGATAGCTCTTGGTCCAAATCTGGGTTCCTGCCCAGTTCAGATTTTTAAAATATGTGCACTCAAGTGCCTGGTATCACTTTGGAGACACCGTCCCCTGCCCCGCCACCACTGTAGCCTTTCTAACATCCTCCTGGATCTGCCTTGACATTTGGCAATCCTAACATTTGGCATGTTAAGTTGCTGGCAGTGTAGAAGCATTAGAAGGTTCCATTGTTCACCCTTTTGTTCTGAATATGGGCAGGGTAAATTGGGAAGCATAGAAACAACCCTCTTCCCTTGGTTGTATTTAGACCAGTTTGTGGAGCTGAACCTGAGAGGGCAGCATGGTGGGGGTGCCCTGATACGCTGCCAGGGGTGGTCACCTGTGTGAGAAGCTATGCCACCACTTTGCGCCACAGGGTGCCATTCACAGTGCACTCAAGGTAAATGGGGTTCCTACAGACGTGCCATAGCTGCCTTCACCTGGTGGCCACTTTTCAGCCAGGTCCCAGGGGAGGTTGGAGCTTTCCTGGCACTTGAGACCTTGTTCATGGAACTTGGCATGTCACATTGATGGCTGAACAATGTCTTCCAACCTGCCAATTTTAGACAATATTTTGTTCCTTTAAGGTGTGTAAATTCAAGTATATTCTGCCAAGCATGCTTGCTTCCATCAAATAAAGAACAAGTTTCAACATTGAAATCATACAGCAAAGGCAGATTGAGGTGCCCCAAAATATGAGACCAAGAGGACATGAGAGACCACCTTCAGCCATGCCTACCACCAGATAAACTTTTGACTCAGTGCCACTTGCTGCCTCCTGTAGTTTAAGTGCCGAGCGCTGTAGTTTTCACAAGAGTGAGATGGTTGAACCCCACAGATGACCACCAGGGTCCTCTCGTCCTTAACTCCCTTCTTTCCAAAGAATTTCTTTGTTCTTGTCTTTTTATTCCTTCCCTTTCTGAAAACTGCTTTATGTATACTTTTTAAGTTTCTGTTATGGTTTAGATATTAAGTGTCCCCCAAAAGCTCATCTGTGAAACAATGCAAGAAGTCTTAGAGGTGAAATGATTGGGTTATGAGAGCCTTAACCTAAGCAGTGCATTAATCCCCTGATGGGATTAACTGAGTGGTGACTGAAGGCAGGTAGGGTGTGGCTGGAGGAGGTGGGCACTGGGGCGTGCCTTTGGGGTATATATTTTGTAACTGGTGAGTGAAGTCTCTCCTTGCTTACTGATCATCATGTGAGCTGCTTCCCTCTGCCACACACTCCTGCCATGATGTTCTGCCTCACCTCAAGCCCTGAGGAATGGAGCCTAGTGTCTGTGGACTGAGACCTCTGAAACTGTGAGCCCCAAACAAACATTTCCTCCTCTCCAATTGTTGTTGTGAGGTCTTTTAACACAGCAATGAAAAGATAACTAATGCCTTTTTTCACACCAGTTGCTAACCTGCTGACACCAGTCTAAATCCTTGATAACCAGCTGATGTCATCCCTGGCTCACTTGTGGGTTTTGCCATCAGAGCGATAAGACCCTAGAGCACTTTTCAACCTGCCTGAAGTTTATGTCTCCTAAGTTGCAACTCTGATCAGCCCAAATGAACTCTTAAATCAGTTTGTGCCTTAGTTGCTCTTAATGGTCTAGGGTGGAAAAGTTACACTGTCAAAATAAAGAGCACAATTTTCACTGTGTTTGTCTTGGTTTTATGATGTATAAAGGGCAATGTATTAGTTAACTATTTTAAAGAATATTTTCCCATGTTTTCTGGTACTGCCATTATTAAGTTATATCAATAGATAGCTTTCTCATTAAGTTTACTGGGAAATAAAAACACATTGTTAACCACCAGGCAAATTATGACTGCAATGAATATAAAATTCCAAGGGCTTGAGGTCTGCATACAAATTAAAGGGACTTGAGTGTATGTGCTCACCATGTGTTCGTAAATGCAAGACAATTTGAGTTTTGATCCATTGTATCAAGTCTCCACAATTGTGAATTATCAAGTCTCTCAATTTCCACAGAAATCCTTTTTACAATAAGCAAGAGTTTCAACAGTTGCCAGAAAAATAGGTATCTTCTCCTTACTTCACCAAAATACTGGTTTTTTTTTTTTCTGTTAAAGAAAAGAAATACATCTCCAGCCAGAATGAGTTGTAAAGACATTCTATAAATGTGGGTGTGCCTCGAATTAAGAAAGCCAGGCATTTAAATAGTTGACCTTACAGAGCACATAAATTAGAGGGTAATTACTTAAATGTTCTTCAGTTTGTGAAAGGATTTGCAACAGGGTTCCGCTAAATAGCTAACTCTGTAGTGAATTTAAATTGCTGGTGTATGTGTGTTTTAAAATTAATTCCTTTTTAAAGAAAATAAACATACACCTGTTGCATTCAACAAGGTGTGTTGGAATGAAGAGAGGCTAAAGGATTCTTTTACTTGGCTAAGCAGATTTTTTTTTTTTTTTTTTTTTTTGGTACTAGGGATTGAACTCAGGGGCACTCAAACACTAAGCCACATCCCCAGCCCTTTTTTTGTATTTTGTTTTTAAGAGACAAGGTCTCACTGAGTTGCTTAGGAATTGCTGAGGCTGGCTTTGAGCTGGCGATCCTCCTTTCTTAGCCTCCTGAGCTGCCAGGATTATAGGTGCTGGCTATAATCCCATACACCAGCAATTTAAATTCACTACAGAGTTAGCTATTTAGCAGAATCCTGTTGCAAATCCTTTCTTAGCCTCCCGGCTGCTAACCAGAATTTCAGCGTAAGTATAACTCATATATACCATGCTTTCTTTTGGGAGGAAGGCAATGTTAGCAATAAATGCTGACTCACATTTCTGTGACCTTTGTTTTCTGCTTGGAGAAGGGTGAGGTGGAGCCTCCTGGAAATCCTGGTGGTTTGAGCTTCCTTGGATTTTCACTGGGAGTAGGACCCAGGGGAAGCTGAATCATTTGTGGAGCTCAGGGCTGTCTTGGGTTGAGACTCTCTGTCCCTCAGTCACTGTGAGGTGGTCCTAGGGATTATACCAGATGGTGAACAAAGCAGAGGAGAAACCATTGACCTTGACTGGACTCCAGCTCTGTGACCCTGAGTTCAAACTCCTCCCAGCCTCAATGGCACCACCTGTGGTGGAAATTCAGCCAACCAGGAGAAAGTCTTCCTTGGAGACTGCAGTGGTCAAAGTGGCCACCTGTACCTAATCTGTGCTCCCTATAAGAACAAATCTCACCAATGGTATTCATGAAGAGTCCTCCTAGTTTTCAAGGTCATAGAAGAATTTCTGCTTCTTGTTCCCTTGAAGGGGGCTTACTGCCTGTCTCTCTAACTTTGGGTTCTGTGAGAGTAATGATTCGGCTGTTAGTGTTTTTACGTGACCAGTTCTGTCCTCTTGGGAAGAAAAGAGCATCTCGGGGATGGAAGCCCAGGTCTATTCTCCAGAGCCGTGGAACACTTCTGATTCTAACCCAAGGGGAAGTATTCATTATTCATCTGTCTCACAAATGTTCATATGTTTCCTTCTTTACTTTACTGGCTGTTCTCATCACTGGGGATACATCATTCAATGAGATAGACAAAATATCTGTACAAGTAGGGGGAGATAGGCAGTGGTAAACAAAACAAATAAATACAAAAACACTGATGGTGAAATTAGAAAAATAGAAAAATGTAGTCTGTTTTTCATCTAGTCATACGAATTTAAGGAAAATGTTGCCCTTATATTGTATTTTTTATCACTTTGGCCTTGAAATTTTATTTATACTTATGAAATAATTGTTATTTCAGATGGTGACCAAAAAATTTAGCAAAATTGGAGGTCCATGTGGTAGCCAAGCTCCAAAATTACCCCCAACGAGCTCCACTAATAGTATTTGCATGGATGTGTGGGATTGGTGTCAGGGTTAGTCTGTGGGAAAAACAGACTATGGCAGAAATGGTGGTAGTCAGCTCTGAGGATACAGTCGGTCCTCTGTGTCTATGGGTTCTGCATCTGTGGATTCAACCAACTACTGGTGGAAACTATAGTTCGGGGTCTGATGGCTGCAGCTGTACTCAACATGTGCAGAGTTTTTTCCTTGTCTCTACTCTCTAACAATACAGTATAACAACTATTCACATCACATTTATATTGTATTAAATATTTCAGTTATCATGAGATGATTTGAAGTACATGGGAAGATGTTTGTAGGCTAAATGTAAATGACATTTATATAAGGGACTTGAACAGTGTGGATTTTGGTATCTGTGGGGAATCCTGGGACCAATCCCCTGAAGCTGTCATGGGACTACTGTAGTTTCTGAAAGACATTGCATCTTCTGTCTTGGATTATTGGATCCAGGAGCAGTTAGACCCATTCTGTAGAGAAGTCCAAGTGGTAAAGAACTGAAGCCTCAGGCCAACAGCCAGGGGAGAAATAAAACCACTGATGAAAGCCACATTTTCAGCACTGCCTCAGGCTCTTTCCTCCAGCCACGTTTTCAGAGGACACAGCCCAGCTGACTTTACACATGCAACCCTGAGCCATAACCTCCAACTGAGCCACTCTGGCAAGCCTGACCCTTGGAAACTAGAATAATAAACATGTGTTTTAAGCCACCAAGTTTCGTGGTGGTTTGTTACACGGCAATAGATAACTGCTACAGTTGGCAATCCTACTGCTACATTATTTTCAAAAGCATAGAAACCACTATCCCATATGAGAAAAGGTTCTTTGTAAAGGGATCTGGGCAGTTATACTTCCTTGTATGATCCTAATGCTTGTTCAGTGTTCTGTCCCTTGCAATTGTCAGGGTTACTATGTTTTTAACACACACGTGCCTGAGCTTCAACTTCAGTGAGGTCGTTTTGCTTGGTTGGATGACCTTCCTTCCCTTCTTTCCTGTATGCAAATAAATCACAAATAATGCATTTAATAGCATTTACGAGGTGGCCAACTAATAAAAATATTCTAAATATAATTTTTCCAGAGAATCAAGAAGCAAAAGAAAGACATTTTATATACATTATTCCAGTGTATTTATTAATGCCTTCTCTTTCCCTTTTTTCTGACTTTATTTTTTTAAATGGTTTTCTTTTAAATTTTCACACGTAATGATTTTACACATTTGTGGGGTACAGTGTGATGATTCAATACATGCAAACGATGTGCAATGCTAAAACAGAATCATCAGCCTTCCATGTTTTAAACATTTCTTTGGGTTTGGAAACTTCAAACTTCTCTTTTCTAGGTTTTTTTTGTTGTGGTGGTGGTGCTGAGGATTGAGCCCACATCCCCAGCCTCTCCTTTAGCTTTTAAAATACATGGTAAGTTATTGTAAACTCATTACCCTACTGTGCTGGAGAACACTGGAACTTGTCTTTTACTGTTTTGGTACTCATTATCCAACCTTCCCTCCTAGTCTCTAGTAAGCCCTGTTCTGTTCTCTTATACTTTGAGATCAACTTTTTAGCTTCTACATATAAA
This sequence comes from Geosciurus inauris, assembly GCA_004024805.1. Classification (NCBI taxonomy): domain Eukaryota; kingdom Metazoa; phylum Chordata; class Mammalia; order Rodentia; family Sciuridae; genus Geosciurus; species Geosciurus inauris. The sequence goes on from PVHX01001925.1 coordinate 102,845, forward strand.
TGAGAACATGTAGTATTTATCATCCCATGCCACCTCCTTTCACTCTTAGAAGTGTGCAGGTTTGGAGAGTTTTATGGCCATTCTAGCTAAAATTTAAAATTTTACTGATTTAACTTTGGGTCTCTCTTTTTGCTGATTTTCAAGGTGGGACTAGAGTTTCCAAGGATGAATACTGGGATTTTCCCAAAGTGAATGGCAGAAAAACTCATCTTGCCAACATCTCCCCCATGTAATACCTTCTTTCTTCCTGGTCTCTATGTGGAGAGACCAGGCTCCCTCTAACCAAGGAGCTCCTAAGCAAACATCAGCATTAGAGCCCCAGGTGGCAGGGAGTGCCTTCCACAGTATCTCCCACACTCATTATCATTAACAAGCTTCTTTGCTTCCTTAAGTGCCCAGGGAGATGCAGTGAGAGTGGTTTTTCCCTTGTAGCTTAAGAAGACTGAGGAAATGTGTCTCTGAAGGCAGAGGTAAGGCTATTGCACTCTAGGTTTCCCTAGCTAGCTCTGAGGAGCAGCCCAGTCCTAGAAAACCAACCAGTCACCTCAGCAGATGTGTTTTCTTTAACATCTGCCCATGGACAACCTAAGCAGTAGGCAATTTCCATCACATGGACAGAGCTTTCTGTGAACAAGGGTGGCTCTGATTCCAACTAAGAACAATCCTTCCCACTGTTGGATTTTGTGGCATGGAAACCTGGGCTACCACTGAAGAGATGGTAAAGATGGGAAAAGGAGCCCAGATCTGGTGCGGAGCAGGACCACTCTGGATTTCTGTTCTCCTGTTAGCACTTATCGGTTGTTGACCTTGGCTGAACTGCTGAATCTCTCCAGGCTTCTGTTTCTTCTTTTTGTAATGGAGATTAATTAGGACAGGTGTAACTCATGAAAAGAGACTGGAATAGCAGCAGCACACTGTGTAATGAACTTGGAGGAGAAGTTTTGAAGAAGTCTCTGAACATTGTTTCCCCACTTCCTGTTTGCTCTTGGCTCACTGTCCTTGCTGAGGTTGGGCTCCCCGTCCTTGCTGTTGCTACCCTCTGCGCCTGGGATATTTCCCCTCTCCTTGCCCATCTACATCTGACCCATCCTTCAGTTATATTGTTCTCCAATCCTTATTGATTTCTCAATCTCTCTCCCATTTCCACCTTTGTGTGTCATCTAAATTGAGCTTCCTTAGCCTACAATATGAATCTCTTTCCTATTTCCTTTGCTAGATTGTCTCTGAGCGCATGGATCATGTCTTGGATGGGGGAGGACTCAGCCTGTGTCAAAAAATAAAGACCAATTCACTGTCTTTTTGAAAAATGTAACTATGAAAGAAAATGAAATACTTTTATGTTCTCGAGCATCCTAATTCATGTGGGGAGTAGGTGAGGGTTATACCAGTGACTTCCCTGATACATCCCAATCATTGAGTGGTGAGTTTTAAAAATCCAATTACACAGTGAATGACATTCACTCATCTCATAATATTTGGCTATGAATCGATGACTAAGGAAATCTAGCTTAGGAAGTTTTTATACCTGAATGTTGTTATTGGGTCAAGAAAGGCTTATTTAGAGTGGCCCTCCATTCCACCAAATGCAAGGTAGACATCAACATGCCAAGAAATCAAGAATGTATGCCATGGAATCTAACATGGGCATGTTGAACAGCTTTTCCTTGCTGTGACCAAAATACCTGACAAGAACAACTTGGAAAGGTTTATTTTGGATTATGGTTTCAGAAGATTCAGTCCATGGCCAGCAGGATCCAAGGCAGAAAAACATCATGGTAGAAGGGCATGGTGGAGGAAAGCTGCTCAGCTCATGACAACTGGGGTGAGGGGAGAGGCTAGGGACAGATATAATCCCCAAGGCTATGGATCCAGTGACCTGCTTCCTTCAGCCATGCTCCCCCTGCCTACAGTTACTACCCAGTATCCATTCAAATTATTAATCCATTAAATGGATTAATCCACTGATGAAATCACAATCAAATCATTTCACCTCTGGACATTGCTGCATTGCTTGACACATGAACTTTTGGTGCGACATTCAAATCAAAATTAAAACAATAGGAGATTTTAGTGAACTGAAATGAACTTGCTTGCATCAAGAACATGCAGAAGGAGACATGTTACAAATGCTCCTAGTATTTATTCTATGGCAAGGCAGCCAACTTTTGGAGTTCAATAAGATGGGGGTTGAAGATGATAAATATAAAATGTGTATATCATCTTGAGCTATAAGAAGGATAAAATATCTCAGGAAAATATTTAAAGCTCTTTTTGACAATGCCCCTTCATCTAAAATGTGACAGAGGAAAGATAATTTAAGACACTCATTGTCCATGATGGTGGAACTATGGCCACATCTTGAAATCTTTGGTGGCTTCCTTATGTCTGAATAGATGAAAGGGCAATGCCCAAGAGAGAGTCCCAGTATGATTAGGACCAGCTTTTGAAGTGTGACCATGAAGTTCAGTCTCTCCTACTCTACCAAAAGATTCTCTTAGGGAAGACCTGTAACTTTTTTGTCTTGGTCTTCCCCAGAATTTATGGCATATGGTAGACACTTACTAGATGATTGTGAAATGGATAATGACCAAAATGTGAACTGTGACTTTAGTTCATAATATAAATGGTAAAAAGAATGCACTTTTCACTTTTTAAAATTAGACATCCAGCAAATTATATTCAACACATCTTAGAGTTTTGCTTAATATTCCTCATTCCTTCTCTTCTCCAAATAGAAGACAAAAGAATAACCACTTATGGAAAATTACATATGAAGAAATTTGTCTTCCTGGACTTTATTTTCTTTGAGAAACACATCTTCAGCCTATAGTCCATGAGATCTTCCTTCTTTATTGAAAGTTAAAGTGTTCTGAAATTTCTGGATGATTTTTGTCATTTGCTTTTGTTCATTTATCAATCACCATCTGTTAGTGATTGAGGTTAACTTCAATTTTCCCCAAAAAAGAAAAAGAATACATTTGAGCATATGCATTTTATGGACCTCCTGTTTATTCTCTTTGGATAAATTATCAGAAGAGAATTCTGTGTTAAAGAACACTCATAATTTAAATTTTTTGATAAAAGTTTCCAACTATATTTTCACTGTTTGATCAGTTATCACGTAGTTGCAAACAATGAAAACCAACATGGTTAGTTTAAACAGAAGGAATTTGTTACCAGGTATGGGATGCCTACAATGATTGGCTGGCTGGAGGATCTGTCTGTAGGATTAGCTTGTAGGGAAATAACTAGTCCCTGGAATTGCATTACCTGTGTCCTGATTAACAGCCAGTGCTGCCATAGGAAGGTATAAAATCAGGAGGCTATTGGTAGAAAATCCTGATTGCTTCCAATAAAAGCTACACAATCAAGTGATACCTGGTTAGAGCCACCAAAGATGGTTGAGAGGTGCCTCTGGGGTTGTGGAAAGTTAGCAATTTCAAGTCACACATCATCTCATCACTGCTACTATCTGCTAGGCATTTATTCCTGTGTACTAGGATCTATGGAAGAGTAAAGCCCAAAACTTCCAGCACAGAAAACATGAATTTTGTGGGTACATCATTAAGTGAAAAGTGAGAGTGTCTGCTTCACTTCCTTCCCTTGGATGCCCTATCAATATTTCCCAGCATATACTGAGTGCTGATTCAGAGGATATTTTGCAACTGTGCATTAGCACCTTAACTTTTTCACGTTATTTTCAGTTGGTACCACAGCAAAGGGGAAAGTAGCCAAGGAAACATCATATGTAGATGTCTTCATGCCAGGAAGGACATTGCTGCCCCTGCCATGCTGGAAGAGGTCCAGTTAGAAGTGACTGCTACCTGATGGCAGGCTGGATCCTCTGCTTATGAGGCCAAGAAGATCAGCCCCTGGAGAGGCAATCCACATGTCGCTAAACTCCATTGGCACCACCTTGGCTGCTTAATTCATGAGTTTATTGGGAATTAAGTAGGGCAGTTAGAGAAAAGGGCTGATGAACAACCATGGGGTGCTCTTCTTCTTCTTCTTTTTTTTTTTGGTACTGAGAATGGAACTAAGGGGTACTCAACCACTGAGTCACATCCCCAGCCCTATTTTGTGTTTTATATTGAGATAGGGTCTCAGTGAGTTGCTTAGCGCCTTGCCATTGCTGAGGCTGGCTTTGAACTCGCAATTCTCCAGTCTCAGCCTCCCAAAGTGCTGGGATTACAGGTATGTGTCACCATGCTCAGCTCATGGGGTCCTCTTCTTATTGCCCTGATTATTTGGAATCTCTTCCATGAGAAGACCTTTTGATAGAGATTTACTTTGATACTCTGAAACCATTTTAATACATGAATTCACATATCTATCCTCCAAATCTCCTTATAATTAATTCTTCATTTTTGGTTTTTCTAAACTTTTGACCATATGGCCAAACCGTTAACTATCTCTCATGACTCAGTGTAGATCTGCACCTCTGGTTATCATCTCTTTTTCCAGGATAAGAACAGAAACAAAAACAAAACTCTAATAACAGATGTGCTGCTAGAGGTTCTATGAAATAGGATTCCCTTTTTCCACCATCTTTTAGGGAGTCCTGTTATGGCAGTTAGGTTGGGTCATGACTGTCACCAGCATTATCATGCAGAACAGCCTGAAAACCAGGTTCCCTTTTGAATACTTTTTAAGCTAACCATCCATAGATAACTCCCCACACATCTCGAGCTTTACTATGGTTTGGTGACTCAAATAACACCCAATTATGGATGGTCAACTCAGAACCTGGTTACTTATCCCATCGTCAGATATTTGGTCTACCAAGATCCATACATGAGTCAAGCACTGTCTCTGGAAAGGAGAATACTTCTATTCTTGGGAACATGACGTTTCTCCGAAGCCCTATAAGCAGAAACTGTTGTTTCCCTATCAGGGTTTTCCATGGTGTTTACACAGCATCCCACCCTGCCTTAGCCACTTCTAGCACAATAGAACCTTCTGTATCACAAGGTCGAAAAGTTGATGGGTACTGGACCATCTGGAGAGTCTTGTACTTATGGGCTGTTTGATAAATAGACAGAAGCAACACAAATGAAGGCAGTATCTATCTCCCTCAAAGCTTAAGAGACTGCTTTATTAGTTGTAGTGGGTTCATGGATGCAGCACATTTCCCTGCACTTTGGAGGGGCTGTCTGATGTGCACCAAACAACTAGAACTACCGAACTTCTGATGTGGAGGCAGGAGTTTGAATTTTTGTCTCCTGCTCCCTGGTGCTCTTGTGTCTCACCAAGAGATCTAGGGTATCTGCTATCAATATTCTCTCATGTGCATTGGTGAGTTGATCAAAGTCTCTGGAATAAATTATGAAAGAGTTGGAGAACTGAGATCAGATGATGATGATAGACTTCTAAGTGAAAGTAAATTGCTTCTAGTGAATTATGGTTTTTGGGAAAGAAAAAAAAAATGTCAGATTGATAGATGTACACCAGGTACCAGAATCTGTTGATTTGCTTCAATAATGAGATTACTTTAGAAACAGCAGGGGCTTTTGATATCACCTTCTGATTAAGTTTATGATAATCCAACATCATTTTTCAAGACCCATCCCTTTTTTGCATAGACTAAATGGGTGAGTTTAATGTAGGTGGGATACGAATCAATTCTCTTGTAGCTTTTGGGCTGTGATGGTGGATCTTATCTCCATGATTCTATGTGATGTGTGGGATTGCTTTTGGTTCCCTATTTTGTGTGAAGACATGGAATAGGAATCCAATCCTAATGGTTTCTATGGGTCCTACTGCCGGCTCCAGTTTAATTTCCAAGCATATCTATCCCAGCTGTACACTTAGAAATGGAGGGACTGACCACAGGTTGGGTTCAAAGATCTGCTTGGCATCTCATCTTCATGACTCTTTGCTAGATTGGTGTTCTGGGTCCCCAGGAATTGACATTAGCTCAGAGTCGGTATCATGTAATAGTTCCTGAAATGTGGATATTTTCCTTTCCTCATTGCAAAGATAAATATGTCAAGAGCCATAGGCTCTTTGAAAGAACGCAGGAAGAATATGTACAGCAGATGTTTGTCAGTTATGACAGAACCCTTGCTCAAGGGTACCCAGATTCCCCTTCCTAACGTGTTCTTGGTCTGTGAACTCATTTAGCTCTGGAAATGGAATAAGCTGACGTAGCTCCATCTTGTAGGTCTAGTTGGATATCTGTTAACCAAATTTAGAGGGTCTTCTGGGGTTAGGGGGTGATGCACAGTTAAGTAATATCTGAGTGGCCTGCCGATCCATTTCAGTCCAAGGGGGCCCATTCTGTATTGGCCTCTGCCGAAGAGTCCTTCCTGTTGTACCAAGTTGATTGCCATCTCTGTTGTGTTAATTATTATGGTTGCTATGCCCCTTACCTGTTCTATTAAGGGCTTCCCCTTGGCTTTTATAAATCTGAGATTTCACTGTGTCTTGTGAAATCAGCTCACCCTTTTATTGGCAGTACCTCTCATCTTTCTTTCTTGCATTTAGAATGCAGTCACTACAGCATTTTAAAAAGGCTTTGGAAATTTCCCTCCCACATATGTGTCTGAGAGCCTTGGTAAATGGGATCTCTGCTGAGCCTTTGTGGGGACACGGTGAAAGGGTAGATGACTGAATCTCACACGATCAATCCGCTCTACGATAACTGTATTTTTATGTCTTTGTGGTTTTTTTTGGTTCTTGTTTCCATATTCTACCAAGAACATTGTTTTTTGAAAAAATTATCATAGGTACTATTGAATCAACCAGCTCAGCTACTTAAAACAGCACAAAGAATCTTTGGCAAATAGATTTTTGTTAGTAACTCTGAACCAACCCAGTCCATCCCCACACATTTCCCAAAGTTTTTGATCATCTCTAGAAAATCTCACAACTCTTAAACATTTGTGTGTGTGTGTGTGTGTGTGTGTGCACGCTGAGGGTTGAACCCAGGGGCTTGTACATGCTAAGTACATTCCTTACCACTGAGCTGTGCTTCCATCTCTCTTTATTTTCACAACTCCACTGGCACATAAGCCTTCACCTGCTAGGTAGAACAAGGCTGTCCCTGCCACCGCCCAGCTCCACTCCTCTGCAATATCTAGTTATGACCCTGGAAGGAATACAAACACAGCCATGTGTTGCTGAAGAACATTTTGATCAATGATGGATCACATGGTGGTCCCATAAGATTATAATGGAGCCGAAAATTTCCTGTCACCTAGTAAAGTAGCTGTTGTGACATTATGACACAACATGTGACCTAAATGTCTCTGGTGATGCTGTTGTAAACAAACCTACTACACTGCCAGTCACAGAAAAGCATGGCACATATAATTAGACACAGTATTTAATGTTGATAATGATTAATAAACCACCATTACTTGTTTATGTGTTTACTAAACTTGGGTGTTGTTACTTTAGACAGAAGTCCTACTTTATGAAAATAAGAAGCTCACTATGCTGCTTATAGGACTTTGAACAATAAACTGTGTTATTCTAGAGGCATGTATACATCCTCTGTTTTCATCTAGAAGTCCCATGAGAGATTTACCAGTTCCATCTGGGTTTGTGTTTTAGTCAGCTTTTTTGCTGCTGTTACTCAAGAACCTGACTAGCACAACTGTAGAGGAGAAAAGGTTTATTTGAGAGCTCAGTTTCAGAGTTCTTAGCCCATAGAAGGCCTGTTCCATTTCTCAGGGCTTGAGGTGAGGCAGAACATCACGGTAGGAGACTGTGGCGGAGGGAAGCAGAGAGAGGTCTCTGCTCTCCAGATACAAATATATATCCAAAACCACACCCCAATTCCCACCTCCCCCAGCCACACCCTACCACTTCAGTTACCACTCAGTTAATCCCTATCAGGGGATGTAATCACTGATTGGGTTAAGACTCTCACAACCCAATCATTTCTCCTCTGAACCTTCTGGCATTGTCTCATAAATGAGCTTTTGGGGGACACCTTCCATCCAAACCATAACATTTTGTGGATGTCTACTCTGTTATGCTCACATAACAACAAAATTGCTTAATGATACATTTCTGGGACAATATCCCTGCTGTTAACAATGCATGACTCACTAAGCAAGGACATGAGGAGAACTGCCATCTCCTTGCAAAGTAACAACCCCAGGAGATGTTATTACTGAGTCTTCAATCAAGGCAGAAACAGCCTCATTGCACAGTGGAGGAGAGCCTATATCTCTCAGCAAGGGTGACTCACCAAGATATGGGGAATGAAGCAGTGTGGAGTCATTGAAATGCTTCCAAAGTTTTCTATTCCAATCCTTGGGATTCCTCCATTTGTCATTTGAGACATTATGAGACTGTCAATTATTGTAATTTAACAATGGGCAGGCCCAGGTCCTGCTTCAAATTTGGATTACTCTAGACTGGTTCCAGGAAAAAAGATTCTCTTAGGGAAGCCAAGCTCTCCAACATGATCAGAAGTCTTGAGTCCACACCCACTGCCCATGCATTTCTATTTCTCACTATAATGGTTTATGCAAGCAGCAATTCAGCTGGTCAGAACCTTGCTGTTGATAGTTCCCAGATGACTAGGGATGACGACTTATGAACATTTGGCCATCCCATACTGTGAAGTACAGTGTTCCCTTCTCCAGACGCCCATTTTTCTGATTCTGTGAGCCCCAGTACTTGGTAGAGATTTGAAAGATTAGCACTGAGTTGCAGACCAAACAAGCTGCCTCATGTACATTAACCAGAGTCGTGCTTATTACTAAGCACTAAGTGGCTGTCAAAATTATCAGAATGGTAGAGACTGAGCCTCCAGCTCAGCTCTCAGGAGGAATTGTAAGATTTAAGGTCATCATTTCTTCACCATGATTGAGAAAGTCCCTTCTACTAGGGCAGGAAACATCTATTTCAGCAGCCAGATGGTTGTCACACAGGTTGATGTCTTTCTCTCTTTACCAGTGAGTGTATTCCATCAGTGCCTCCTAAATCACATTTAAATCTTAGCTGTTAGAAGTCTGAGGAACATAACTTTGAGCTCTCCAGCCTCTGTAGTACAGGAAGTCGCATCAATAAAGAAAGTCGATTTGGACTCTGAACGAGACAACGAGTAGTATCCACCAAGGATATGGAAGTGTAGGTTCCTTCAAATTTTCATCTCATTAAATATTATCATCCTCTTAATCTTGTTCAGTTCAGCTAAAGAGCCTATTTTCTTACTATTTATTTTATCTTATACTTGATTAGTTGAATATCTTGTTCAATTCTGGTATTTCTTTTTAAAAAAATCAGTATTCATTTTCTCTATTTTAATACAAGTGTACCTATTTTTGCCTTATCGATTGGTAAGAACCTTTCATACACATTTATGTTTTGGAAAGATAGGCATACAAGTTTCAATTTTTAATTTTTTTTTCTGTTATAGCTACTGCTTTTAGAGTTTAGTTTTAAGAGTTCTTTTCTACTTTATGATTAAATAAATATTTAGAAATTTGGGGGGCATAGTTTTCGGCTTTATTTTTATACTAAATCTTTAATTGGTCTATATTGTGTTTTAGTGTAAAACTTGTACTGAAAGTTCAATTTTTATTTTCTAAATGGTGATCTGGTTGTCCCCATAGCACACCCATTCTTCAGTATCCATGGAGAACTGATTCTAAGACTTCCAAGAATACCAAATCCATAAGTGCTCAAGTTCTTTATATAACATAGGGTAGTATTGGCATGTAACCTACATGCATTCACCTGTGTATTTCACATCATTTCTAGATTATTTATAATACCCAATACAATGTAATTGTATAACACAATGTATTGTCAATAATTGTTTTGCCGTATTGTTAGGGAAAAATGATAATAAAAAGTCTGTACATATTCAGTGCATACAATTTTTCTTTGCAAATATTTTTGACCTGTGATTGGTTGAATCCTCAGGCATGCAGCCTGTGGATACAGAGGAGTGACTGTGTTTTGATCATCTGTTTTCTTTTAATCATTGATTGATGGTGTTACTTTATCATATAACATCGTATATCATCAAATATGTACCTGGGTTTTAATTAGGTGTTTTATTCCTTTTGTCTTTTTGTTTCTGCATCTGCATCACACTTGAGCATTCTTATTTTAAAAAATGTGTCTTGGTTATATGCTAATATAATTAAGGGACTTTTGGTCAAGATTGCAAAAATTTCATTGATATTTTGATGGAAAATTAACCCAAACTATGGATTAATCCATGTCTGTTCCTCCCATAACCAGGAATATAGAGGTGGCGCTGCCTGGTCACTGAGGGTGTGGGCTGCAGTGAAGAAGTTGTCGTTTCAGATTCCACTCCGCTGGCATTTACACTATGAGGCCTTTGGCAAATTTTGCATCTGTCTTTCAGTTTCTTCATCTGGGACGTAGAGAGAAATATTGCGGCTATTGTGAAGTCTGTAGTGAGAATTAATGAGGGAGCACAGGTAGGACTCTCAGCAGGTACCTGGCACAAAGTTCAGGCTGAAGATGTAGCAGACACATGTCCTTCGAGGCCTCTTGAGGACGCTAGCACCTCCTCTTTTTAAGGCACACAGTAGACCGTAATGTCTTTTCTCATTGAAATGATGAACACATTTCCTTTATATGTTTTTCTTGATATTTTTGTTTTTGTTGTTCCTATTGTATGTCAAGTGGCGGAGAAAACACCACACCCATATTCCACTGATAATTCTAATTTCTGTATCAGTATCACACTTTAGCATTCTTATTTTTATTTTTATTTTTTGGTACCGGAGATTGAACTCAGGGGCATTCGACCACTGATTCACATCCCCAGCCCTATTTTGTGTTTTATGTAGAGACAGGGTCTCACTGAGTTGCTTAGCGCCTCACTTAGCTGAGGCTGGCTTTGAACTCGCGATTCTCCTGTCTCAGCCTCCTAAAGTGCTGGGATTACAGGCTTGTGCCACCGCACCCGGCTAGCATTCTTATTTTTAAAAGGATGAATACATGATATTATTAACAAAATTGAATATAAAATATTAGATATTGACAAGTGGAATTATGCCATTGCTTATTTTGCTTTAGAACCTTGTAGCCTTAGAGTATCAGGGGGTGATAATGTGGTTCTGGCTGCAGTGTTCTGGCCAGTGCTTACTTTTTCCTTTACAACTTGACTTCTGCAGGTTGGCTATTCACTGCCTTAGCTTCACTCTGTGCTTGTCACTGGTTTGTGCTCAATGCATATTTGTTGTGTGAACAAATAAATGATTTTTCCTGGCTATGTCTTCAAAAGCACATGGTTTGCCTCTTACTTTACACCCTTACAAACTCCCGGCCATGTTATGATTGCTCTTCATTGAACTCTCCAGGATAGGTATTCCTCTGTGCCTTTTCACATGCTATTTTTTCCAGGTGTTGTGTTTTTCTACCTCTCCATCAACTGGAAAATCCATTACTGAAAAGACTTCCCATAGGAAACACTTCCAGAGGGTTCACTAAGAGCACAAGTGTCTCCCTCACCTATGCTCCAATGAGCTTGCATTTGTTCTTACTCCAACACATCTTTTGAACCTCATCTGTACATGTGCCTCTTGCCAGGTAGACATTGCCCAGCATGGTTTCAGACACAAAGCTGTACAACGAACGCCTGAGGTCCAGTTCCACCTTTTGGTTGAAGGAGGACAATGGCCATGCATTTGCTTGTCTCAGGGTGGAGTGAACCTTCCCCTTCCACTCCTCCACATTCTCCTCTAGCCTTTTAACAATCAGAACAGAACCGTTTTTGCATTTAAGCCTCTCCACAACAATTGCTCCTGCCAGGTGGTAATGGGTAGAAAGGCTGCCCCATGGTTGCAAACAGAATGTTTTGAGGCAGAGTTTCAATTTGAAGAAAGCAATTTCTACATTGGATGAATGTGAGTCTGCTACACAAAGATGAGATTCTTTAAAAGAAAAGGCTGTGTCGAGGAACAATCATTGCAGGCAGCATTGAGGAGTATATTTGGCTGTCTGTTTTGTCACTTGAATGGAATCAGAGGATAAACATCTTGACGCATCCTGTGGGGTCTCCTTTGAATCAAATTGTGAAAAAGGGGGCAGCATTGTATTTCCTGAAAGGCAGCAGCTCAGGTCAGAGAACTCATTAAATAGAACTCTAGTTTCCAGGACAAGGTAGTAGAGGGCAAGACAATCGAAGATATAATTTTATTAATTTTAAAAGCTCCTCCCAGGTAGAGGTGAAGAAATGGTTTAAGGAAGTCAATAGAAAAAAATATATATCAGTTGCAAAGAACAGGCTATTTTTTGGACGTGGGAGAAAGTGTATAGCCTGGTTCCTCCAACTGGAAGCTGTGAACATTGGGGTGCGTTAGGAAAAAAAATGAAGTATTTTGGGGGATGTATTTAGGGGAATAGTGATTGATGGTAATTTTGGAAGAAAATGAGTTTTGCTCATTGGGGCCTGAGAGGGTGTTAGGTTGACAGAATTGTCAGGATAACACAGGAGGAGGTATGGGGACATCAGGAAAGGCAGATTAGTGTCCTTTATTTCTGTCAAGATAGGACTGATAAGCCCACGAAACACACCCAGGTATGGTTTGGGTGTGTAGTCCCACACAACCAGGACAGGAAAGTAAGCACATAAACCTTAATCATCACAAGAAAGTCTAGACATGGAGCCCAGCGCCAAGTTCCACATGCTGGCCCCACTTCTTGGACAAATTGCTAAATCTGTCTTTCTGTTTCCTTGTGACTGCAATTGGACTGTAAAATCAAGGCTATAACAAAGATTAAATGAGTTTATATTTGTAAAGCACTGAGCTCATATAATTGCCATTATTATTATCATCATCATCATCATCATCATCATGCAACATGGAGCTAAATAGACGACACATGTATTTACCATTAACTGCAGGCTGCATTCCGGTGTGTGGCTATGGTTACATAAAGGCTCTATATATGCAGAAGAGATGACCCTGGGCCTTTGCTTGTTATCTTTTCAGTGATATTTGGTACCTTCTGTTAGAAATAAGGAGGTGCTGCAAGAAATCAAATACAGGCTCGAAGTGAGTGGGCAAGACAAACTTTCACTCCTGACACAAGGGCGAGCTACTGAACCTCAGTGCTGCCCTTCACTCTGATTGGAGGAGTTCGGGGTTACAGTCTACATGATTGGCTATTTTTAGAATTAGGGCGGGCAAAAGGGAAGGGCTACAAATGGATCTAATTAAGATGAATACTAGATTTCATAAACCAACCAGACTATTTCTCACACTTAGGGTCTAAGTCTTGCTAGTACTTAAATGTTGAAAGTAGGATTTTCGTAATGAAGTAACCGCTTGGTTCATTTAATTTTTCATGTTATCTTAGACATCTTATATTTGATCAGCTCTCTTTCAACAGTGTTTATTGAGCGCCTACTGTGTGTCAGGGGCTCTTCCAGATGTTGGAAGACAAAGATTCCTGACTTCTGGATTTATGAAAAATCTAAACAACAACAACAATAACAACAACAAAATGGTACCTTGTAGTTTTTATAAGCAATATATTGAATGTCAGGGTTCATGCTGTAAAAAAGAATTGTTGGAAGAAAAAGACTAAATATTTCAGAAGATAGGAGGCAAAAGTTAGGTTCCTTTCTTCCCAATGATATGTAGAAGCGTGATGAATAAAAGCAAATCTTCAGGTTTTATTTTGTGTCATAAAATTCATTCAAATGTGCAGTTTATTACCAGATGCTGAGATTCAGGGTCCATCAGGGTGGAAATGATAGAACAGAAAAGGAAGCAAAGAAAATAAATCAGGCAAAAGACAATCCTGAAAGATTGCCAAGGCAGTGATCACACCCAATAGTTGGAAAATATAAAAGAATGAAAACTTATCACAAATAAGAAAAAAAAAACCATTTTAATGAAGTTTAAAGTTCCCAATTCGTCAGTATAAATTCAAGGATTACAATTCCCCCCAAATCAGAAGAGAAGTACTAAATCGTACATGGTATTTATAATCTTCTCATTGCCATCCATATGTGATCTTACTTAATCTCCAAAGTCCAAACCTGGTTTGGTTCCAGGGCTTAACCACATTTTTAACAAATAACATTCATTTCCTCAAGGTTACTGAAAACTTATATTCAGCTCTTAAAAGTGATCCCTTCTCAATCTATCTTAGTTTTATCTTAATGCATTGGCTCATTGTAATGATAATTTGCCATTGCTCCAGGTAGGGGCTGAGCCAGTCACTGAGCATGCGCGTTTTTATGCGCTTCCGGGTACATTCCTCAGGTCTCACCCAGGCACTTGTTTAGACCTTGATGATGCAAACAGAAATAAGTCAGAATCCTTGCTCTTGAAGGGCTTACAGAACAGAGGGTCAGGAGACAGTTACTTTAGCAAATAATAATGAGTTAATAAAATATGCACAAGTGATTATTATTGAACTCTTTCTATTTGGTTTCTTTCAACCAACTGCAGAGAATACTTCTTAAGTGCCGACCATATACAGAGGAACTGCAGTAGTAATAACGTGCTATGGAAAAGCAGGCTGCGGATGTCTGATGTGGAGAGGTGTGCGGTGCCTGCAGAGGCTGACAGCACACTGTCATTGTGAAGAAGATAGCCTAGCCGACGGGATGTTTTAGGAAAACTTACCCTCAGAGTTTGTATAGATTTTAGCATGAACAAAAGTTTCCTTGGACCTAACCAAGGGCTTAAGCCTCTATTCCTGAATGTGTTCAGGTTGAGAGATCATTGCGCTATTCGCAATTAGAACAGAAGCACAGCTCAACCCCTAATTATTACAGTGGTATGGGAAGGTGAACTCAAAGTCAAAGTCACCATTATCTGGTCACCAATTTAGCACATTGAGGGGTCATTTTTTTTTTGTACTAGTATATACTACTTTAATTAGAAAGCTTGTATAAAGGGATGAAAGGATATTAAAATAATAGTTATGAATTGGTATATCTCTATTAAATCAGGAGACCATGTAATATACAGAACTGTTAAATTGGATAAATGAGTTCTTGGAGTTAAGCATAGCTACCATTAGATTATTTCTCTAAGATAATGTGTTTTTTTTTTCTGGAATATTCATCTTTTAAAAAAAAATCTACAGTTCTGTTTTTTAATTGTAATTTAGTCTTAAATTGTGTTAATAGGTATATTTAGCATTTAGGATCATCTAGGGAATTCAAAGTCATATGTCTGGATAGGTTAACTGAAATGACAGTTTTTGCAAACATTATATGTACGGGAAATGGATTGATAAAATCCAGATCTTCTAAGTAAAACTACAAACTGGGAGTACTTTCTATAGAGTTTTAAAGTATGACCCAAAGAGACTTTTGATATACTGAAAACTCAATTGTGTTTTCATTTCTATTAAAATGAGTGAGTCCCTAAGTTCTACTGAAATTGAGTTCAACACAATTCAGGTCAGATTTCCTTCCCATCACCACCACCCTGCACTTTGGGACCCCTCTGTCTATCCAATTAAGGGGCTATCTTCATTAGTTCTCTGCATTTGGCAAACTAAATCCAAATATGTGG
The DNA here is from genome assembly GCA_004024805.1 of Geosciurus inauris. NCBI lineage: Eukaryota > Metazoa > Chordata > Mammalia > Rodentia > Sciuridae > Geosciurus > Geosciurus inauris. Next base: position 118,327 of record PVHX01001925.1, read on the forward strand.
AGGAAAAGCAATTAGACGTTTTAAGCAGAGATAAGGACATCACAAGTAATCAGTTTCTATGGCGTTACTAACTACCTGGTCAAGGAAAAGTCTATAAATGCAAGAACTTCTTGCGGAATACCAGTCAGCCTCCCAGACATAGATTCTTTGTAGTGCGTGTAGGTTGCTGGCTTTATAGACAAATCCCTGATAAGGCTCACCTTTAATTTTTCCCCTTAAATAGAAAGAAGGCATGTTGCACATAAAGGCCTTGGAATAAGCAAATGAGTATCTTTATGGTTGTAAAGATGTATTGTGAGACTTTTCACAAAAATAGGAAACCAGCAAACTGTCCGTAGTAATTAGACGTAATCTGATGCATGCAACCTCATAAAGGAGAAAGGTAATTAGAATGACAATACCCTGTGCTTAGAAACATATTTATTGTGCTTATTTTTAAGATGTTTACTTCACCAGAAAGAAAAGGACTACAAAAGCATTTCCATGTCATCAAAACAGAGATCATCTTCCTTTACCAACCACATTTATTTCTATTTCTAAAGTTTATGGCAGACAGCATTGTAATCCACATTAACCTCTGGGATCCTTACATGTTTCAAGCTAGCATTGCTTAAGAAGAAAACACACATATCCACCCAGCCACCCCTCTTTCCACCACACACTGAAGATAGAATGAAATACAATCATTTGACACAATAACTTAATCATAATTTCTTTGAAGAAGGGCATCAATGGACTTATGGATTCATTGAAATACACATTTAATCCTTAAAACTGAAACGATCCACCAAGATCCAGTAGATCTTTCCCAGAACACATTCATGAAAGCTGTTCTCATGGAGAACACTCATTACTATCACTAAAATAACACCCATCAGGACCAAACTCTATGCTGTGACTTTAAAGTAGAACAATGGAGACTTTAATAACAATTTCCATCTCTCAGATTTGACTTTGAGTTACAAAGATGCAACATAAGGCCAAAACTTCTATTCTGAACCTCATGCTAATTTCCTTTTAGTTCTGTCCAGAACGTGACTTCTGTGTTACAGAGAAGATATCCGAAATTAACGTTCAAGTAGAAGGAAAAGGAAATTAAAAGAGTTAAAGGGATAATTGTAGCTTCATAAGGATGTTGTAGCGATACATTTGTTCCTCTTAAGAGGGTGGATTGCTGAGGCAGGAAGCCAGGTGGGAGTCGAGTGGCCCTGGTTAAGATTCTGTGCATCTTTAGCTCTGGACAGGGATGAGGGCATGCACATGGGTGGACACAGAGGGGACAGCCTGTCAGTTCTACCCGGAGCAATAACAGCAGTCCCTGGCACACGGGGTTCTTTGTACAGTGAGGGGGACAGCTGGGTTTGGAGGACAGGACAGATCCCTGACCCTTTTTGCCTTCTCTGAAAGGCAACCTCTGTGCCACCAGTGGCCTGAATTTAAACCTGCTCCTTGGAGAGGGCAGATCCTTGAACATATGTTTAGTCTAAAAATGCAGTTTTCAAAAAAATGTAGTATTGGAATATGCAAGGATTTTTCCTTATGCCGGAACCTTCGCTTTGCCCCAGAGATCTGTCAAATGGAATTGAATGCATGCACATCATCTGCACACTGTTGCCAGATGAGGATCATTTCCGTGTGTCCTTGCGTATTTTGGAGAAAATGCCAGCCGTGTTGAACAAGATGCTTTACAAAAGTTGTGAACACATTACTACTCCAGGTTTCTTCCCATAGAAGATTTAAATTTAGAACTCACGGAATTAACATTTTACTTTAGGGCAGGGAATGATAAACTACGCGTCTCATCAATGGTTGGGATGGGGTTGGATAATATGTCTCAAGATTATCCATTAATGAACAAAGGATGCATATAATTTCCTCAAGTTTAAATCCTTGAAGATTTAAGTTGACAGGCATATTTTCACAATAAAGAACTACAATAAAACATTGGCAGAATTTACACCAATGTCAAGATGTGGAACAAAGACATTTTTTAAAAAACATCAGGAGCCTTATTAAAATATCAGCCATTTTTTTTAAACGTGGTTCCTTGTGGTTTTCTTCAATATTTACATTCTCAAAATGTGTAAATGGTGGGAGCTACTTTGGGAGTATCACTGCAATAATAAAGAAAATGGAATTTTCTAGAAAGTTTGGGTACCACCTAAATCGGCGTTAGGTCAAAACTGAAGGCTCTGCAATAAGTCAGAATTCAAACAGCCAGGCTGGGCAGATGAAGGGACACACTTACTGTAAAGGGCAACCCCCCACCTGGCACATCTGTAGCCCACAGAGAACATATCAAACAGACATTCAGACGTGACCGCTGACACCGGACTAGACTCCTCTTGCTGCAGGCCTTGTAAATGGGAGGTACCACCATGGCACACACACACTCTCTGCCTTCCTCTCTGCATGTTCTCACAGTGAAAATAACACACGTATAATAGGACAACCTTGAGAGAGCACAAACTGCTGGGAAACATTACCTTCTGTGCTGTGGAGGATTCATGAGTTCTCGCCAGCTGCTGGGATCTGTCCGGACATGTTCCAGTGATCATCCCGTTAAGACTGGCAATTAAATGGAGTGTTACAGCTAGGAGACCCCAAATTTGATTCCACCCTCCTTTCCCCTTTGCAGAACCCAATTCGATCTCCCCCCACTACAAAAACGGCATGTGCGTATGTAATCCTGACACACTGAAGCAGAAGTGTCAAGCCTGTAATAATAAAATATGGATTCCCTACCATGAAAGGAAATGAATTTTTACAAAAGTACAGATTCTTCATAGTGTTTTAACAACGGTGTGTTTAAAAACACACCTGCTTCAATGTTGTCACTTAACTGTCTCATCTTGTCCACTTGCATTGGTACAAGAGCTCCCTGGTTGGTTAACCGTTGAATGTACAGAGGACGGGAACATGAGCTTTTAAAGACTCAAAAGAGTGGTAACCTGGAAGGAGGATACATACGAATCAATAAACAGGAAGGTCTTGCAAGTTTATGACATGCTGCAAAGAGAAAGTACAAGAAAAATATGTAAAATGTTATCAAAATATGAAAAGAACTTCGACAAGGAGCATACTGTACATTTAAGACAGCTCTGTTTGCTGAAATGAAAGTGCGTGGTAGAACGTACAGATCGCTGGGGGAGTTGAAATGGGAGCAAGAACGGCCAAAGTTGAGAGACTGGATGACTTGTGACATCTTCCTTTAAAAATATATCCCAAAATGGAAAAGGAATAATACATTATAAAATTCCTCACCCGATGGGCATCCTGGATTTTTGCTTTATTAGTGCGGACAAGTAAATTTTATGTGATAGTTTGTTGTATTTAAAGACAGTGTAAAACTCTCATTGCAAACAGTTGTTTACAGTGCGTTTTTCAGCGCCGAGCTGTTTTAAAGCTCAATTGTGCATTTTGCAGATAAAGTGGGAAAACTAACTGAGGGCTGTATTGTAAGCAGTGGTTGCCGTGGAAACCCCAGTTTCAAGAGCTGGTTCTCCATTACCACTTAATTTAGGCTTCCTAATTGCATTCCACTAAATCGGTAGCGACAATATCTGCAGAGCAAAACTGCATGCCCAGTCTAGCGCAAACCTCTTTGAAACAGGCTTTTTGAAAGCCAGGAGCTATAAAAACTCAGCATGACGTGGAGCATATGAGAAACCTGTAGTTCAAATGTACTACTGCTGCTTTCTCATCCTTGGTAACTTCAGTGCACTCTACACCAATCTATTAGTTCAGTCTACCTTAAAGATCATAAAGCTCTGTCATGTGGAAACTCATCTGTCCAGCAACACATTGGTGCAAAATAGATTTAATTGTCCTCCCAACTCGGTATCATGTCCATCTTATTTTACTACACACCAGCAGGTAGCCCGCGCGGATCTCACTTCCCTTGAACTGCCCTTGCTCCACAATGTGAGGAGAACAATACTTTCTCAGTTTAAATTATTTGCCACTGTTGGGCTGAGCAGAGAGCTAGACCGCCCATATGTGACCTGAAGAAGGGGCTTGTCAGAACCACTAGACATAAAAGCATTCCAATTATCGACCACACTGCCCTAATAGAGGAGGCAACTAATATGATAGTGTAAGTGACTGTAGCAGTGAGGAGCTCTTCGTCACTGTCAGATTACCACTTGAGTTAAACTCTTGTAAATCAGTCACATTATGCCGCTGGTGGAGAAATAAACACAGACCTATTATGCTTCGCATTCCGGAGGGTTCTCTCTGCAAAAGGAGTTACAACAGATGCCCTGTTAATCAGAATTTTGTCATGTTTTTTATTTGGCATTTACCAGTGGGGATAAGGTTGGTAAGATTTAAGTTGCCCGTGATGAGATTCTGAAAGGAAAGCATGTGCCTTTGGTGGCCAAGGAGGAGGCCAGCCCATCTCAATCTCCCTGGGAGGATGCGAGAGGGCAGGGTGGACATTCTGTGTGAATGTCCAGCGGGAGAGGAAGCCTCTGACCCCCGATTGGCCACAAAAATCCCACAATTCTGTTTTCTCTTTAAACAACGAGTGCTTTCAGGCGAAATGCCTTGCTATCTTGGAGCACAGGACTTCATGCCAATCCCCAGCGTAGCTCATCATTGCCTCACTCGGGTCCTGAGGATTTGGCATCTATATTACAGGCAAAGAGACTCTTTTGCTCCTGAGAGACAAGTAAACAACTGCAGCGTTTTATCCTCTCCCTGGCATTGCTACACGTTGCTAAAGCAGCCCGGAAGCTGCCGCCAAGCGCTCTACTATTGTCTGCTATCTCCCAAGGTTTTGAATGCCCTTGCCCTCCCAACTGTGGGTCTTCTGCAGGAATGAATGAGGCATTTTCCAGGACAAGACTTTATGAATGAGACAGACTGTGTATTACAAGGCAAGAGGCTCCTGTGCACTTCCCAGATTAGGAAAGCCAATGTGAAGGGAGTCGACCTTCCAGTTGTAGTAGTCATCTGGAAGACAGGGGAATTCAACATCCAGGACAGGATTTTCCCAGAAAGCCTCTCCACGAAGTCACCAAACAAAAAGGAGATGATTCATGCCAACACCAGACACCTAAGACCCCGCGATGACGCAGATTCTAACATGAGAACGGGGTCTGCTCCTGGGTGGAGGGGAGAGGTTCCCACTGCTGGACTCCTTCGATCTACAGAAAAATAAGGCCACGCTGCAGGTGTGGCGGTCACTATGCAGCGGCTGGACTTTTCACGTTTGCATTAAATACATGACTCATGGTTCTGCAGTTGGGAACACGCGATCTTGCAGACTGAAGTTCGAGCAAAATCACCAGGGAAAGTCCTGGGATTTTATTTATCCTCAGTTGTGTGGACCTAACTAAATTACTCTTTTCCAATCCCCTGGAGCTTCCTTAGGAAGACCTGGGCTTGGACTCCTGGGTGTGATCAAGTTTTAGTCTTTCCCATGCACTTGCAGCCTGACTACTCTGGTTTCTTGGTTTGTTTCTTCCTCATGATGGATGGAGAAAAGTACATGCATATGTTTGGTCGAATCACCTTCAGCTAAGCAAGTAAAAGCCAGCCCTGGTTCTTGGCTGGGAAGTACTCTGAAGCAGCTCCCAGAGGAGCCAGCAGGGAGGAGTTGAGGCAACTTTGTTCAAGCATCAGGTTCCTGCTAATTTCCTCTCATGCTAGCCTCATGAAATCGCCTTTGATTTTATCTACATTCTTCCACTTTGCTACTGCTTATCTCTGATCCACCTCATGAAACTAATAAAATAAGAGACTAATGTTTCCTTCTCATCCTGAACAATTAATTCTAATTCCCCAAACTTCTTTGATCTCCTCTCCATTATTTTAAAACGGAATCCCAAATCTTTGGGCTTAAAAATTGAGCCTTGTTTCAGGACATCAACTATGTACCCCACAGCAGGGAAATTATAACTGCCACAGGAAAAATGATCACTGCAGAATTACAAATCACAGAGAGTTGCATAAATAGTTATGAGGAAAAATTGCTGGATAATGCTGCTGATAGAATCAATAGCATCCTTGATAGTAATATACCCAGGGGTTCTATATATTATCTATCCCCTGAAATGTCAATATAATAAAACCTACAGAAGAATTTATATCAAGATCCATTCTCTGTCAATTCCCAAGTGAATAATAAATCAAATTGCATACCTGAAAGATCTCTTCTAATCGACTTGTTTAAGACACTGGTCAAACCAGTCAGCATGCTGTTCCAACTAATGGGTGTTAGGAAGTATTTCTATCTCCTTTCAATTTATTCAACACTTTAACATATGACCCATGATAGCAGGGGAAAAATGAGATAATTTATATGTTCTGTAGGTAATCATATTTACTGAAATATTTTATATTATTTCTCTTGGAAAACCAGTACTTGGTAAGGGAGCCCAGCACATAAAGTGTTCCCCATGAATACTTTCTGAATAGACATATATGCATCGATTAGGCTTTTTTTTGTCCTTAGCTATCAACACTCATTTTCTGTTTCCATCTAACCTCCCTTAATTAGTTTGTGAATGTGCAAATGTTAGATAGCAACATATATATATGTATATATGTATGTGTGTGTATATATATATTTGTAGAAGAATGAAAGATGCATTTTAAATAGAAGCTCTTTGTGAAGCTAGAATGGCATTATGCATGAGACAGGTCTTGGTTAGGTTAAATCAGGTGTCCTTAAAAGTGGCAGGAGTTCTCCCAGATCACTCAGGACTGCTTATTAAATCATACAAACCATAACCTAGCCTTCATATGTACATCTCTTTACAAAACAAACAAACAAACAAACAAACAAAAAAACCAAACAGATTTTAGAGCTCCGCACCAAGGCCTACATGTTGGATCAATGTATAATATTTCAGTATAATATTTCAGGAAAATAAACATTTTTTTTCTCCTTTCTTAAAACAATGATTTCCACTACATGTGTTTGTCTTGCAAGGAATTTGGCCTTATTTGAATAACAAAGCCATTGTTTTCTCTATGTTTTAGGCACTTAAAGAGGGATGTTATCAATAGTGGTCCTGAGGTATTTAGCTGCCCATGGCCCTGGGTGAGGGGCTCAACATGGTGAAGTGGCTAGAAGTTGGTCTGGATGTTAAGGTCTTCAATAATCCAGCCATTGTCTTTAAACATAATCAAAATATCCATTCCACTTGGAACAAAAGAATGTTCAAGATCCATTCTATGTGTAATAAAACAACGTTCAAGGAATCTTATTTCAGTAAGCTAAATTCTTAGGAGAAAAACATGGAGTCGGAATAGGAATTCAAGGAGCTTTGTGCAAAATGAAAATACAAAAATTATTACCAATTTATATGACGGCAACAGAGTATTGAATGAGACCTGGGCCCCGTAGGCATGGGGCCCTAGTGACTGCAGGCATAGCACATCCCGGCAGCCGGCCTGGGTCTAGCCTCTCCTGTGCCAGCTGTGTGATACCGATCAACTGGATTTCACTCAGTTTTGATTTTCTGGTCTAGGGAATGGTCTTATTGAATGCTTTTTCTCATACTAGTGTGGTGGTTGTGACCACCAGGAGAAAGTGCTTTGCAAATTTTGAAGCTTAATATAAAATCATGTGTTAGAATATTATTATTTTATTATGATCTTTAATTGACGTATAATAACTATGTATTTATGAGGTTCAGTGTGATATATCAATACATGTGTACAATTTGTAATGATTAGAGCAGAGTAAATGACTTACCTATCACCTTAGACAGTCAGCATTTCTTTGTGTTAGGAGTATTTCAGATCCTCTCTACGAGCTATTTTAAACATACAATGAATTGTTGCCAACCATGATTATGATTATCCTTGTGTGCCATGGAATATTGGAAGCTATTTCCTCATATCCAACTGTACCATCCTGACTGTTTTTAATCGTTGGATTGATTAGGGCTGGGAATGGACAAGTATTGATGTAATAAAATGCATTTACTTTTCTTTCTCTGACCTTAAAGTGAGGTGACTTGGTCCCTTTCTTGGCCTCCTAGGCTTCAGGTGACATGAATACACCATCTTGATTTTGTTTGTAAATACCACCTCTACCCATTGTCTCAAGTCTCTGCTCCAACTAGTGAGTGGGGCCAAGAGAAGTCAGTCACCAAGAATTTATCAGACTGAATGGATGGTGCTCCAGGCATATAACATAATGATATCATTGTGAGCCATCTTCTAAATCCTACTACAATAGATGAAATGTACTCCAGTTGAACCCTCATTAGGACAGAAGGACATGTGTCTCCCCTTTGACTCCTTTGGGGGGAAATGCTTGAAAACTATAGTCATGGCTGCAGTAGTTCCAGGTAGGAACAGTGCCACCTCTTATAGGTCTCATAAGCAGCCACCTTCCCCTAGGGCTCCCTGAAGATTGTTGTTTTCATTGCTTCTAAAGCCAAGGAACCAGGCGGAGCATTTCTTCTTGCAAGAATACTTCTGATGACACGGGCTTAGGAAGTGGGGATCTAGGAAACTCTTAGCTGAGTCTGATTATCAATTGCCGTAGCTTAATTCCATCTGGGAAGCAAACTCAGATGTCCACAGAACCTTGTTGGTGTGCTGGTTGGGTCCTGAACCCATAGAACATCTTCAAAATGTTGAATGTCCTCTCAAAATCCATGTGGGCAAAAATCACAATGAACAGATTCCAAAGACAGATCTTGGCAAACTTGTATTGCAAACAACCATGCCATTAAAAATAAAGATCTCCTAAAATTGGAAGAGAAAAGGATGAACAATCTGGTCTTAAAATGAGCAATAAATATCATCAGGCAGGTCACGGAAGAAAGGAAATGGTCCTAAACACACACAAAATATGCCAGACTCCTTCATTAAAAAAAGAAATGCAGAATAATAATAATAATGATAATAATAATAACAACAACAATGATAATAATAATAACAACAACAACAGAGTGTCCTTAGCAACAGATTGGCAAAAACTCCTGTTTCTTGTGGTAATCCAGGGGTGAGGCTGTGAGGAGAAAGGCCCCATCTCATGTTGCTGAGGAAGACCATATGACTGCCATAGGAGGAAATCAGACAACGTCTGGAGAAATGACACATGCCTGTAGCCTTTGATCCAGAAATCTCACTTTTAAAAATCTACCCCAGACTGCCAAAAATACAATAAGGCATATGCACACAATTAGTCATCACAGCATATTTGTATTAGCAAAAGATTGGAAACAACCCAGGTGTCTCCATTAAGAGGAGACTGTGGGAATAAACAATAGAGCATCCACACGAAGGAATCCCAACAGCCAAACAAAGCATTGCACAGAACAAAACAGAAAGGAGGATGATTTCTGCACACGGATGTGGTGTTTTCCCCGGTGCATATTACAGGGTGAAAACAGCAAGGTGTAGAACATCAACCTTCTGCGAAAGCAAAAGAGGAGAGATAAATATATTTACCTATTTTCTTCTATTTTTCAAAAAGGAATACTGGAGTGATAAATATAAATCATTACCTATAGGAGAGGACAGAGGGGACAGATGAAAACGGGACCTCTCTGAATTATGTCAGTGTTTTATAGAGTCAAAAAGTATACAATTTAAATTTCAAAATGCACTGAAATGAATAGGCCTACTTTATCAACTCAGTGACATAATCACATAGAGAAAATAATTATTTCAAGAGACTTTAGAAGACATTATTCAACCTGTGCTTCTATGAGGGGGATATTTTGTAGGGACAAATAGCTGCATTGAATATTCAACTTCATCCAGTAATCTTAGTGTTATTAGTAACACTGGTAATATTGCTTCCTGATTATTTTACCTATTTGATGGGCTATTTGAAGTCCATATTTTAAGCCTAAGAGAAAATGAATGCACGTGGAAAATCAGAGGTGATAAGACAAATCCTTGGAAGATGAATTAAAGATATCAGTATTAACTTATGATTCAAAAAATTATTAGCCCTGTCTAGAAGCATACGAAACTCTATAGCAGCAACTGTTCCTAGTGTCTAGATGGTGGTCTGTACATACTATTTCTATTGAAAAGAACCCATTCTGGGAGAACATGCAGAGGTAAGCTAGGACCTCTTGGTGTGAAGAAAGCAAGGGAGCTGTCAGTGATCAGAGGGCGCATTTCAAAAGGGCACCCTGGATAGCGTGAGGGGCATCACTGGCCAAGGATGGAGCAATCTAAGCCTCAAAGGATGATGATCAGTGAACTGAAATCCACTGTGTAAACACTTGGATTCAAGGATGCTAAAGGGGGAGTTTAAAAACAACAAGATAGAAAGATTTTATACATATATAAAGTCTAACGTAGTCCTTTGGCTTGTTCTGACCAATAGGATGAGTTGGAAGTGATGGTTTATAACTGCAGGCTGGGCGTTAAGAGCCCAGCAACTTTAGCTTTTGTCCTTAGTGAAGCCAGTCTTCTGTAAGATTACCCAGAGAGCCTGAGGAAGCCTGAGCTAGCCATGTAGGAAGAGCAGCATGTGGCTGAGCACTGAGTATCCTCTAGCTGACTGAGGTAGAATGAATGACCCCAGGAAAACTGCCCAAGCAGGCTCTGCTCAAACAGTGATCTGTGGAACAGCAAGCCATAAAATGACCAATTGTTGGAAGTCATTCAGCTCTAGTGTAGTGTGTTAGGTAGTAGCTGTTGCATAATTAGAAAGTCACTGGTTTTTTGTTTTAATCTTTTTTTAGTTGGAGATGGATGCAATACCTTTATTTTTATTTATTTTATTTTTCTATGATGCTGAGGATCAAACCTAGTGCCTCACATGTGCTAGGCGAGTGCTCTACCACTGAGCCACAACACCAGCCCAGAAAATCACTGTTGTATGATCTATAATGAAGTGTCTGATTCAAGCTGGCACAGATGATCAACAAGGAAACCAGTTCATGAAGCTTGGAAGGGACGTTTACCTAGCAGGGAGGAGTGGCCACCATCAGAACCTCAGTAAGGTGGAACAGATGGTAGAGGTCTCTGGATAGGATACAACAGAGAATGTGCAGCTTCCCTCATGGAATATTCTAGAAAAATCAAGACACAAAAGATTTAGAGTCAAACCAGCATTGAATGAATTCCTTGGAACTAATCTCTATTGACAGAAGGAAAAAAAGAGAGAGAGAGATAGAAATGATGTTAAATGATGTTGAGAAGGTGGGAAAGATGATTCCACGGAGGGAGATTCTCCAGGACACCTGGTCTGGCTGAGCTAAAAAAAGCCAATGACATCAGAAAAGGCCAAGGGGCAGCTCTGGAGTGAAAGACGCTCGACAGACTGCCAGCTATGCTATAGGTGTGGATCTTATGTGGATCCTGAGTCATGCAGGCCAAGAGGAAGGAGATGAACTGAGCAGCTCAGGAAATTTGAATATGAGCGTTACATGACACCAACAAATTATTTTTAATTTTTAAAGGTGTGATAGTGGCATGTTAGTTATATAAGAACATGTCTGTTTTCCTTTTAGACATGTAGGCTAAGTAGGTAGATGTGAAAGGACATGAAGATTGAAATTTATTTTAAAATCCTTTACCAATTAAAATGAAGAAAAGTAGCAAAAAAGGGAGGAAGAAAGAGAGAAAAGAATAAATGATGTACAAATCTTCATAACAGTTGGGTCTGTTGAGGAGATACAGCGGCTCATTATAATTAAAGGTCTCTACTTTTGTTTATGTTGGAAATTTTTCACAATCAAATTTGCGTAATAAGAATTTAGGAAACTTGAAAATTTATGTTGACTCTCATATTCTGATTACAATCATGTTATATGTTATTCTAATTTATAGGTATGACTTTAAGTTACTAATGAAATAACCTACTCCTTCCCCTCAAATATTTGAGTGAAATTGTCATTGCAGAAAGACCCGCCATTGCCAACATTAAGAGAAGAAGCCAAGTTTGTTACAGTCTGTTCCTTAGTCTTGGCTCATGTTTGCTTTAATCGTTTTCAATGCTATGTGTTATCCATTTTATTATTTGGTAAACTGTAAGTGCTCGTTGAACATTGAGAGGGTCTTAAGAAACTTAAAAATACTTAAGCATGTTAGCTGTTGAGGATCTTACTCTGCCTGATTTTTCTGAGTTTATTTTTTTTGAAATTGATACATAAACATAAAAATTATACATGCTAATGGGATAGTATGTTAGGTTTTGAAACAGGTATACACGGTGTAAAGTTTAAATTAGGTTAAGTAGGGGCTGGGGTCATGGCTCAGTGGTAGAGCACTTGCCTAGCATGTGTGAGGCCTTAGGTTTGATCCTTAGCACCACATAAAGATTAATAAATAAAATAAAGATATTGTGTCTATCTACAACTAAAAAAAATTAAAAATTAAAAAAATAAATTAGGTTAGGTAGATCTATCTCCTCAAATATTTATCATTTCCTCAAATATTCATCATTTCTGTATAGTGAAAACTTCCAAAAATCCTTTCTTCTAGTTTTTTGAAAGGTACAGTCCACTATTGTCCACGCAGTACCCCAGAACTTCTTGCTCTTCTCTAACTATAATTCAGTGCTCATTGATCAATATCACCTATTTGTTCTATTTTCAACTCTGTGAGATCAGCTTTTTAAAGATTCCACATACGAGTGAGATCAGGCAGTACCTGTCTTTCCATGTCTGGCTTATTTCACTTAATGCAATAATCTCTAGTTCCATCCATGTGGATGCAAGTGACAGAATTTCATTTTTATGGCTGAATAGTATTCCATTCCATTTTCTTTATCCATGCATCCATTCATGGACACTTAGGTTGTTTCCATTTCTTGGATACTATGAATGGGGCTGCAATGAATCTGCCTGCTATTAATAATTGGATCAAGACACAGCATGATGCCTGGTGTGGGCTCTGGAGCCTACTCCATGAGTTTAGATTTTGGCTCTCACTGCCGGTCATGTGACCTGACATTGACTTCTGTCTCTGTTTCTGTCATTTATAAAATTAAGATAAACTAGCAGCTCTTATTTGCACATTCATACTCGTAGTGGCACTATTCACAATAGCTAAAAGGTGGAAGCAACCCAAGCGTCCACCGATGGATGGATGGAAAAACTCTGTGTGGTATACAACAGAATACAATAGGCCATTCTAGACAATGCAATATTATTCAGCCTTAAGAAGTCAGGAGGTTTGGGCTCAGGCTTCAGTCAGGGTGAGTCTCAGACCATGAAACAGGTCAGACACAACAGTGATTGATTCTGTTCATATGAGGTACCTGGGGGGGATCAAATTCATAGAGAAGAAATTGAAACAGTGGACGGTGGTTGCCCAGAGCTGGAGGGCTAGTGATTACAGGGGACAGAGAGCTTCACGAGCAGATGATAAGAGTTGTGGAGGTCCCTGGTGGTGAGGGTTGTTCAACAGAGGGAGTGCACTTAACATCACTAAATGGCAGTGACATGCAGTGCTGAAGAAGGGATAAATGCTTAATTTTAGGTTAAGAATATTTCGCCAGTACTAAAAAAAAAGACTTCAAGTCTGGAGGTAAATAAACATAGCAGCTCCTCTGTAGGGTTGTCAGAAGAAACATTTGAAGTAACCATGTAGAAATATATGGAAGGATCTCGTACACATAATGAGCGCTCTATAAAGGACAACTAGTACCACCTTGACCTTCACTATCGTTATTCCCTTTCCCTGCCCAGGACAAGGCATTGACCGACCGATGGATGTCCTGTAAGGTCAGGACTGTTTTGGGGTGCAGTGCTGCTCAGAGAATCTAATGAAAATTATGACCTCGCTCCTAGGTACAATTGTGCTATTCTCTCCCCCGCCCCCTGTCTGTCTTTGTATCCATTGTCTTCCCCTCTCACCCCTGCCCCACACAATGACTTCACATCCCTTTTAAAGACTTCCTGCCCCAGCAGGATCCAGAATTCCAGGACCCCAGGTCCAGAACCTTTGCCCCGACCACAGCAGCGACTGTTGATGTATAAGCTCTCTTGAGAAATGTGTTTGCACATCAGCACAAAGGAAGGGCATGAAGATGGAGTCTTCTTCAAAGCAAGATGCATGAAATTCACTAGCCTAACCCTGTTTCAGGGTGTAGCTCAGTGGTACAACATTCATATTGTTGTACCTTCAGAGCCTTCATCCTCCCAAACAGAAACTCCATTCTCTGAACACAGACTCCTCATTTTCTCCTTCCCCCAGCCCCTGGCCCCCATCATTAGATGATTTAGATGATTAGTTTCTCTGTGAAGCCAACTGCTCTAAGTACCTGGTATGTGCTAAGTTATTTCAGGCTGCGATAACAAAAATACCCTAGACCAAGTGACTTACATACCAGAACTCTGTTTCTCACAGGCTGGAGGTTGGGCCGGTGTCAGCATGACTGGGTCCTGCTAAGAATTCTTCATGGCTTACAAATGGCTATCTTCCTGCTGTGACCACATGGGGCAGAGAACAGAGTAAGGAAGAAAGTTCTTGGGTCTCTTCTTTTAAGAGCACTAATTCCATCAAGAAGGTTCTACCATGATAACTAAATCAACATTCCAAGGCTCCACTTCCTGACACCGTCGCCTTGGGTGTGAGGATTTTAACACAGGAGTTTCAGGTGGACTTGTTCAGTCCATGACATAGAAATGGAATTACAGGTGGGTGGCTTTTGTGTCTGGCTTATTTTTCTCAGTATAATATCTTCAAGGTTCATCTGTGTTGTAAAGGATGACAGAATGCTTCGTTCTTTGTGAAATCCGAGTCATATCTGGATTGGCAGAGTCTTGACCTGATGGTGAGTTGAAGGACTGGCGACCTAGATGGGCCGAGGTTGGGTCTCTGAGAGAAGAGTACTTTCTTGGAGGCTTTTAAATTAAACTGTGAGATTTGTTGCTGATTTTGTTACTTTCTGAAGCCAGTCCAAGCTTAGTCTTTAGAAAACAGTGTGCATAGAATTTATGGGCCGTGGAAATGGGAATCATTTACAAGGGGTCCTTGAAACTAGCCTAGATGTTGACTGCTGTGTTAGGGGTTCCTCCAGGCCAGCAGCAATACCCATGGGGGCTCCCCAACATCACACCCATCTCCTACATCTGTGCCTGTGTTTTCTTGACATTCAATAGGCTTTTTCAAGATGATTTTTGGTCACAAGAGCAAATATTTATGGGGTTATTAGCCAAACGAAAGGAAAACAAACATGCCCTTCGAGGGCCCAGTCTATTGTCTAGTGTGTGACTTTAAAGAAAATAAACCCTTCTATAAGGAAATCTGAGTTGGTTGGGTACAGGCCCAAATGTCCAAATCCTGTGGGGATTTTCCCGGTCTCTCCCTACATTGCTAATAATCAAGAAAAACAATGATGTGTGTGGAACCCAATGCGATTAGACTAAAACCCAGAATAAATAAGGATTTTGATATCATCCTTTCCTGACTCATGTCTTGCATGTTTTAAATTCTCTTGGCCCCATAAACACATTACAGCTAATTATGGCTGAAGCTCAGACGGCTCAGGGATTGAGTACATAGAGGATTCCAAGGCATAAAAGCTGAGCTCAATTTCTCCACATTGGCAAGGGCACACTTGGACTCAAGGGCCAAAAACACTGGGGAGGTGGCTGGAGTAGTTTGCAGCCAAATACAGGGGAGGAGGAAAGAGAAATAGAAATCAATCATCCATCATCGCTTGTTAGAACCGCCTTGGGGTTTTGGTTTTCCTGTATTTTGTCCATTTATTGTAACAGCTGGAAGGGTGAGCTCGGATGACTTAATGGTATTTTGTAGCACTAACATATTTGGTGACAACTCCATTCTGGGAAGCTTCACAGAAACGGATTACAATGGCAGCTAGAGATTTGAGAATTCTCTGACATCATAGAGAAGAAAGAAAAGTTTTTCTTCTTTGATCTTCTGTATGACATGGCTGTGATTATTCATGAATTTTGAAAACTGAAACACAAGAGCAAAGGATAGGGAGAGAAGGCAGAGAATGTGACTTGGCGAAGATCTATAATTTTGAGGCCAGGATTTGCTAACCCATTAGGCACAGGGGCCTCGTATCCATGGCCTATGATACTGTTAGGCACTCACAAAAATGTTTTCATTTCTTTTAAATTCAGAAACAAAAAGTTAAACATTAAAAATGACCACTAGGTCAGAGAAAATGTTTTCATGCATAATATTGTTTGTTTTATATCAACATAGTTGGAAAATGCTACTCTTGATCTTATTTTTAGGGAAGAAGGGATCCATGAAGGCCAACGTGACTGGGACCCCAGAAAGCCACCTGGGGCTCTGATTGGAGGGAGCTATTGGCATGTGGTTGGAAGTCATCTCTCCTCAATGCCCCACCCTTGACATCTGGGCCTTAGAAATAGCCCTGGGGAGTGGGATGGGTTTCCTTGGCCATGTATATTTTTATATTCCCATATGGGAGAAAGGATTTGGAGTTTCACCATATTCCTTTGAGATCCAGTTATTATGAACCCATCTGACCTCCTTTCCCTTTCGAGGCCTAGTTCCTAGAGAGGAATAAAGGGAATCTCAGTCCCTGGGTAACCTGCACTTCATTCTCCCAGGGTCAGGAGTAGCTGTTTATAGAACTGTGATTATCTTTGGCTGCTATCTGGTGGTGAAGTAGATTACAGAGGAGTCCAATGTCACTGAACTAGAAAATGCAATGACATGTGTGCTAATTCTCAGTCTACCACTTACCAATGGTGCAACCTTAGCTCCTCCTGATTTCTGTAAAATGGGAACAATCTCATCTGTCTAGGTTGCCTTCTACAACTATTGTAGAGGCCTCATGAGATAGTATGTGTGAATGCATTCTGTAAATTTGGCAAGTTTTCCATGATATCAGGACCCTTGAGTCATATCATATATCATGATTTAGTTTCTTCACTGGTAAAATGGGGGATAAAATGACACTGGCCTCCGTTTTCCTCAGAGGAGGGTCACGTGGACAGGATAGGCTAGCATGAAAGAGGTCACTGAAGACATTAAGTGTTCCTCATGGTTGCAAGTGATTAAGTTGCTCAATGTGACCTGCATTCCTTATATGGAACATGGGCTTCAGTTGGGTCTTTCCAGAATTTTTGTATTTTGGATCTGAAAAATCTTCCGCAGAACTCATTTTTCTATTTCCAATATTTGCTGAAGTTAAATAAAAATCTTCAAGACACTGATGTAAAAAAAGAAAAATCTTCCCAAGAAAAGAATACTTGCCCTTAGCCCATGAGAAGCAGGATTTCCATCTCCTGCAGTAGAGATGCTAAGGTGGCCCCCTGTTCTGGTGTACCTCTGCTTCAACACCACAAAGTCTGAAGCCTGAAGCAGAACCTTCCTCATTCAACACTTACTCCTCTACCTGATGGTGGGGCATGAGTTTGGAAAGAGCCTGAACTTAGCCATGGAGGTTGTCGTCTCCTTGGGGCCAGCCTTGGACCCCTGGCAGGCAAGGCAACTGCTGGCTGTCAGCAGAGCTCAGCCACCCTGGAGGACATGTGACCTCACAACCATTTCCACCTTGCGGACTGCAATCAGAGAAAGGCAGTGCTCAAAAGGGATATTGCTCCTCTTCTCAAGGGGTAGAAAACAAAAGCAGTTGAACAAGGAGGTGGTAAGAGGAAAGAGTTCCCATTATGTAGCCCATCCAGAGCATGAGAACGCTGCACATTCATTCCAATTCACAAAGTTGCAAGCTGTTTCCCGATGATCTGGCTCCTGATAGGCTAGTTCTATCAAGTGACGATTGTTGTCTTAGGAGATGTCGGCTAAATATGAATAATGATTATATTAGGTTGTCAGCTCTGATTCCTCCTTTCTTCCTTCCCTCCTCCTATCTCTCCTTCCAACTGGGCTTAATAAGTTCCAACATGAATCAGGCCCTGTGCCTAGAGATGGGGTTTCTCATGGAGCTCAAGTCCTCATTTGAGAGAGTAAATGCAAATGTATTTAATGCAAATGAATAAATTTGCAAATATACATAAGCAGATAAAAAAAAAAAACTCAAAACCTGAAAATGGCACTCTTGGCCCCTCATGGCTGGGACTTGCGTTTCTGCTCAGCTTCCACACCCCTTCTCCACCTTTACCCCTAGTTGTGACCACATTTGATTTACGAAGTGGAAGCCAGCAGCCTCTATCTGGCTTATCCTCCTACCTCCAGACTTACCCACCTACCATTGCTACCTATGTCTTCTTTCTTTCTGAGCTGATAGGCCCACGGGCTGTGATGGACACTTTTGCTTTTTGAAGTAGCTCTCTTCTTCTCCTTCTTGATACCTCAATCTTTTCCTCTCTACTCAATTATTCCCAATACCATACAAACTATTCAGTGCCTTCCATCTGGAAAAAAAAAAAAGTCAAACTTTGCTTGACCTTATATCTCTGGCCATTTTCTGATGCACTTCTCTGTTCTCTTTTAAAGTTTAGCTTCCTGGAGTGACTGTCTTTATCTGGACTGGCTACATAATTTGCGGGGCCCAATGCAAAATGAGAATCCAGGGCCCAGCCACAGGGGAAAGTTGTTGACCCCTTCCTTGATCCCAAGTGGAACATACTCCTTGAAGGACTGTAGTCCCTGTGCTACTGACTGAGTTCTGGTCCTGGATCCAGGTGGGTAAGAAGACTCCACTACGCTGTTCACCAGATGACCCTGGGATGAAGGTGGCCATCACCTGCCCTTTCCTGAGACACCACAGAGCATGGTACTGACCCCCTTCTTCCTCTACTCTTGCACAGCTCTCCCTGGGGATGGAGGACGATGGAAGTTGTAGCCTTCCCTGGACATTGTGTGAGGTCGGTAACTGCGGGGTTGGGTGGTGCTGGGTAGGGTGGGGTGTACAGGAGGGAAAGGGGAAAACTGGGCAGGGTCTGAGGCTCAGGTGCTGCAGGTAGAGGTGGGATACAGGTGACCAAGACCCCATTTGGGAAGAGTAGAGAAGGTGGGACCACTTGGAGCCCAGGGCCCCAACTCAGATTGCATTCTCCCATGGTCCCATCAGACTTCACTTATCAAGCAAATTAAAAGATAAATTAAAAAAAAATTCAACAGGGCAAGCACGGGATTTTGAGCTCCTAGTGTCCCATGGGAACACACAGCACCACAGGCCTCTCTGGTCACTCATTGTCTTGCTGTCTTCCTGCCTGCTCTTCCTCTGCTTACTGTGTACTTCTTTTGATCAAGAATCCCCTGCATGGCGACTCTGTCCTTCCTCATCCCTTGGCATTTAACTTGCTCAGCAGCTCGGGATGCTTGGGAAGCTCTCTCCTAGAACTTTTGGCCTTGAGATAGCACAATCTCTGCCCTTCTGCCTACCTCCGTCACCCAGGCTGCTCCTGAATGAACCCAGACCCTGGAGCTCTATCAGAGACTCATCTCTCCTCACTGGCCTTCATTCCCTGGGTCTGACACCACTTTCCAGATGTGACTCCTAAATTTGCATCTCTGGACCAGCAATCAGATGTGAAGCTTCCCTGAGGTCCTCCTGCAGCCACTTAGATTCTCTTCTCTGCATCTGGAATGAAGTTAGAGCTTTCAGAGTATTTGTTAACTTACAGTTTACAGAAATCAAAACTGCATTCTGGAAATTATGTTTCCTGGTGACCAACATGGTCATGGTAATGACTCATGGACTCTCCTTTTTATAAACTGGTTCCCGTAGGAATTCTAGAGACTCCAGTTCTAGAAAGTTGTGTTAAATGGGTATATACTTAAGGGTCTCATGGTTATGACTTAGGACTGGAAGGTACCTATGTGTCCCACAAGTTCCGTGAATTACACTGAAGGGTTAGTGGTTATGACTTAGCGATTAGAGGCAGGAGTCCCATTTGTCCCCCAGTCCCATTTGTATTTTCTGTTTTCTACATTATAATTTTATGTATAGTTCATTTGGAGATAGAACAAGGCCGTCTAGGAAGCTTAAGAGACTTGGTGAAATCACACACTGGTGACTGTAGGAGTGGGCAGAGCTCTGATAACAACTACAGGTTGCTTACAAGTGAGCTTCTGAATGATCCCCGCATATGTATAACTCTGTAATGCCAAAGCTCATTTTGATTTGGAAATTTAGCCTCCATTTCTGTCAATATTTCTAATTTTGAGGAACATGTATTTTGTAGTAGTTTGGGTTTTTAAGTTTGGTAATCACCTCTGAGCACACACTGAAAGACTTGGAAAGACTAGATTTCAGCTTCATGGGTAGCTTCCTCTAATCAGCATAGCATCTGGGGTCCCCAAACTTGGGAACATTCCAGAACTCTTTGCCAACAGTGGGAGCAAGGGGCCAATGATTGACTGTCCCATCTAAAGGTGGGTAGACAGAGTCAACATACTTTAAAAGGGACATAGCTGTTGTTCTTACATTTCCCCAAACCTTTTGAGACATTCTTATTTTATTATCACCAGAACCATATTTCCAAAAAATGAATTTCCTGAGTTTGCTATGCATTAAAATAAAACTAGTTTTGCAATTCCTACAGTGAACGAAGATGAGGCAGTGCAGTTTAATGGGAAGACTTTGAAGTTAGACCGAGACAAGAATCTTGACTCCAGGATATTTGAGCTGGGTCATTTGTCCATGGTACTTTAAATCTTTGTAATCTCCTTTCTATGCTAATGCTAAGAATTAATAAATTAAAAATATCTGATGTGGAATATAAAACACAGTAGGTATGTACATAGATACAATGAGAAGTACATAGATACAATTCTGTCAACAAAGAATGAATACAAATCATTGTATCTCCATACATATACATATACTTATACATTTTTTCACAT
Source organism: Geosciurus inauris (assembly GCA_004024805.1). Lineage (NCBI taxonomy): Eukaryota > Metazoa > Chordata > Mammalia > Rodentia > Sciuridae > Geosciurus > Geosciurus inauris. The sequence continues at coordinate 139,027 of PVHX01001925.1, forward strand.
TATTTTTGTTGTTTTGTGTGCTTGGAGAATGCTCTCAGTAATTGGCATATACGCTTTGAGAAAAGATGGTTTTTAATCATGATATGAATTCTACTTAGTTATGTACTTACTAATGCAATAAATAATTATGCAGCAAGCAGTCTATATAAGATGCTGTACTCAGGATACAAGGATACAAATTAGTCTACAGACTTTTAGAAGTTTAAAATCTAGTAATAGCAAGTAAACACTTCTATGTGACCACATGACTTTTAAAATTTATCTTGAAAACTTCAAATGTTAGATGTAAATTTCTCTGCAAACTAAAAGACCTTCAGTCATTTAGTCTTGAATCCACATTATCAGCTTGGTATCTTTGCTGTGTTAAGAGATACTCACGAGGACAGCTGAAAGGGATAATATTAAAATAGATTAGGTGATTGTATTCAGTGCCTATAAAAAGCTATAATCTAAAGGCCTAGAAAGTTTATTTCTATAACTACTAAAATGTAAATGGACATTCAAATGTAGCATTCGTATTTTTAGCAAAACATGGCTTTTATCACATATAAACAAACAAGTAATCCAAGATTGTCAAAGAAGTTGTTAGAAGTATAAAATGACTAATTAAAATAAGAAATACCGGTCTTATTACCCTGCAATGGTCTGGAACTGAATTGAATGCTGTTTGATTTAGGAATTATAGCAATTCATATCTTAAGGGCTCTGGAGTCTTCATCAAACCATGCAAAATATGGTACATTAACTCTGGAGACCATACATGGTGATGCTAAGCTAAGGAACATTCCAACCACTGGCAATTCGGGGAGGGGGAGCTCTGCTTCTTTCTCTGCATTTCATTTTTTGATCTGCTTCCTTTGGGGTAACCTTTGTTCAGCACCTCATATTTCATCAAGTCTTCTTTAGAATTGGTGGTAATTTCTCCTATTTTAGAAAATCATCTATTTAATAGCTATATGTCTTTTCCTTAAGACAGGAGTTTTTGAAAACAGGTAAGTCAATTAAAAACATGCAGAACTGAGTAAGAGGACATAATAACCTGACTCTACCTTTGAGATTTAGAAATATTAAGTTACAAATTTCATTAGAAAACAAAGGTGGAATTAGGAGAAATATTTTGTCTGAAATCTATAACAAGAACGGAGTGTGTTCCTTCTTTAGTTTAGGGATTTATATTAGGGTATTGAATGCTTTCTGTCTTGAATGGGTTAGATCGTTGAACTGGATTAGTTCCCATCTTCAATGTGAATTTTTAAGGTCTAATTTTGGATTTATTTTATTTTATTTTGTGTGAATATTCTTTTTCTTTTGTTTTTATTGGTACTGAGGATTGAATTCAGAGGCACTCAACCACTGAGCCACATCCCCAGCCCTACTTTACATTTTATTTAGAGACAAGGTCTCACTGAGTTGCCTGACACTTCGCTTTTGCTGAAGCTAGCTTTGAGTTCGCGATCCTCCTGCCTCAGCCTCCTGAGCCACGGGGATTACAGGCATGCACCACCACATCTGGCTGTTCAAACATTCAGTTCAAATATTATTTTACTCTTAATGGTAGCTCTTCCTATTTAAACGAATACTTTATGGAGGTATGATTGAACATTTCTGTTTGAAGTGGGTCTGCAATTCTATTGGTGGATTCAAACTAACACTGGATGAGGTTTTTCCATAGATATACCATTATATTGGACAAAGCAAGCTGAAAAATGAAAACAAAGTTTAGCATGTGTTTACACTATTGACACTTCCCTGACACCTTCCTTCACAGCTGCTGCTGGAAAAGAAATTTTTCTGCTTGTTGCATTCATCTCTGTATCCCTTTTATCTCTCTATTTCTTTTACTTTCTTGAATACATGTGTTAATGAGTAAATCTTTCCATTTGCAAAATTCTTATTTACCTTAAAAGAATTATCACACTGCCTCTTCTTTCTGAAATGAATCAAAATTTGGGTTTGCTTTTAAATTGATATTTAAAAAAAATACATTATTACCTATGAACAGTACTGTCATGGGATAAAAGTCTGGCTTGCATTACCAATGTAATGTCTAAAATCACAGTACATGGATGTACCTATAGTTCCACCAAGGAGTAATCTAGAAAATATATCCATTTTGGAAAAAAGAAAAAATAAACTAATCTGTTGGAAAAATGGTTGGAAAATTTCCCCTTGAAGTTTGTGGAGAATAATTCCCATAAGAAATGATTCTCTCATTGTAATTGGCTTGGAATTTGTTAATCCTATTTGACTCATTAATATTTACTAAGTGCCTAGTACCTGATATGTAATGAAAACAAAAACACAATATCCAAATGAAATACTTTGGAATGCTATGCCAGGGAATGGGACATGCCTTACCACTGATGTTAGCCTATTGCCATTTAAAAATATTAGACACTGGACTTATAGAAATAGTTCTTTAGTGAGCAATAGTGTGTTTTATAAAGGGCATGTGAATGTGCTTAAGACAGAGATCAAGGGGCATGTGGATGAAGGCACAAAGTCACTGCAGTACATCAAAAGGCAACAGTTCAGCCTCTTGGTCTTCTCTCTTTGTACCTAACAATAGCACACGTTTCCACCCAGACATACAGTCCATCCGTTATGAAGAAAATCCAGAGACACAGAATCAATGTACCTTAAGTAGAAGATCCATAGTGAGGATTCTTGGAAACTTTATCCTCGATTTTCAAATTTAGCAGATAATATATTTAAAAATATTCTCACTCCTTTTGCAAATGCTTTTCTTAATTTACAGGCGAGGTTTTATATTATTAATTCTTACATTCTTTAAAAGTATCTGTATATGCCAAAATTTCCCTTATAACCAGAATTGGGTTAGAAATTAAAAAGGAACAGACAGGTGCCATTAGAATATGGTTGTGAAAAGGTCCAAGCCAAGGACTCTATGTGCCTCTGTATGAGTGGCTTGTAATGGAGCTCACACATGGAGTATTTGTGAGGCCTAATACATGGAAAGCCTTTAAAGAAGTCCTGGGACATAATAAATGCTCAATAAATGCATTTTATTATTTTGTTAAAAGGTGTAGATAAATTTAAGTCTCAATGAATGTGGTCAAATTTTGCTTTGCTAAGACATTTTTTCTTGATTAAAGGATGGTATATTGTTTGTGAAGGAAATAACACTGAACAAATTAATCATTACCAATAACAAATAATATCTAAATATAGACCATAGTTCTTTTGTGATCTCTTCTCTTATCCTGATTATCCTTTCATTGTGTAGTTGTTTCATGATACTCCAAGATTCTGTACCTTGAAAGAATCCTTTCTGTGCTATTCAGTTTTCTGTTGCTGGTACAAAATGCCTGAGAAAATCAACTTGAAATAATAAAAGGTTTGTTTTGGCTTATAGTTTCAGAGCATGAAATGTTGGCTCTACTGCTTTTGGACCTATGATAAGGCAGAACATCATGGTGGGGACATGTGGTGGAACAGAGGTGCTCATCCCACGGTGACTGGAAAACAAAGAGATAGAGGAAGAGTCTGGGGTCCCAGCATCTCCTCTGAGGCACATCCCAGTGACCTAACTTCCTCCCACTAGGCCCTGCCTCCTAAAGTTTCTATCACCTCTCAATAACACAGCCTGAGGACCAAGCCTTCAGTATATAAGCCTTTGGGGGCATGGTTTAGATCCAAAGCATAAAACCTTTTCTCCTTATTTTGAACTTCCACTGAATCTGCATCTCCTTTGGGTCTAGGGTGGTCTCCCCACACCTTCTAGTTCCTTGAGGACTCTCCCTTTCTTTTGAAAATCTTCTAAAAATGTATGTGGTTCTTGGACCATATACCCTTTGTGGATCACACCAGAGATGTCACTGTGCAATGGCTCTGGGGGACAGTGGAGCTAGAGGGGCTGAGCTGAGGAGACAAGCCAAGAGAGGACCTGGTTTACTCATGGTTACTACCCATGATTATGGACTGATCTTACTGCTGAGTTTATATCAGAAGGTTGAGAGGGGGTATTGAATTAACCACACAGAAAACCAGCACTGAATAGACCAAATCAGATTTCTGAATTCTAATCCAGATATTGTGACCCTGTTCCACATTAGCTTCCACAGCCTGATGGACTGTGAATTCCTTGAGGCTTGGATTTTAGTTTCTGCCTTGTTACAAAATTGCTTATGGACAAACATCAGGTACTTTATGGACCTGCAAAAAACCAAAGGAGTTGTGAGGATGATGTACTTTTGTAAATTCTAAGAGGTCCTGTTTGTCTCCCTGGGACGTTTTAGTTAATTTCAACCCTACCATGAGCTATGTTTTTATTTGTGTTTGTAACATTAGTACTTTGGTAAGGGAGTAAAGACTATTTTTGCTTGATATGATGAATTTCATAAATGTTAGAATTTTATCTCACTCTTTGTATTCTATGTGTAAGTACGAGTCTTAAAATTTTCAATTATGTAGTTATGATATCAAAAATTACATTTTAGTGGACTCTACCAACTTAAAGAGTGTTGATTGAAGACCTCTTAGGAGAATACCACACTGTCTGTAGCCTCAATGTTTATAATTTTTACTATTCTTTGCCCAGAGTTTAGAGAAATGTGTCTAAAACTTCATTTATGCACAGTGTGGCTCAATGCAATGACATGATATCATTCCGCTAGCTCTTCCATTTCTTTCTGTCACAGAGGAAACCATTCCTAAGATAAATTTCAAAAGAGAACCAGACCACACCAACTTACCAAAGCTGGTACCTACTGATTAAAAGTTGATGTGCCCCTGAAATTCACGTGTATGTTGAAGGACTACAAATCTCCACGTGGTGAACACCATTTACTATTTTCCATCTGCATGTCCCTGAAAAACAAAATGTTGTAAGGCTTGAGAATCCCAAGTAAAACAAACAAGCAAAACCAAATACTTAAAGTATATCAGTATTGCAAGAATAAAAACAGGTGTTGGGGAGTAAATACTGTGCCAAAAATGTTGACCAAAATGATACTTTCAAGATAAACTCCGCAGTTTGTGTATGTGGTACAGATGAGCTCAATCATAATTTTTTTTTCAAGGTTGAACAAAACCCAATTTTATGGCCACTGTCTAGAAACTGGTGAACTAAAAGCCCAAATTGAAACACATAGACCCAGAAGTAAATGTAAAAACATTTTTCACTTTTGAGAAAGGAAATCCATTGTAATAAGTCAAACAGTCTCTTTAATTGACAGAAAGAATTCCTCTCAGTTTTCTATGTGGGTACATCAAATTATCCAACTGGTTAATAAAAACAAATCCCTATGAAATTGCATTTTAGTAAGTGATCCAAATTAACTCCAGTCACTCAGACTGAGCTTGACGATTCCCTGTGACGATGGAGCCGACCTCTAGGCCGGCTCTGCCTCAAGCTGTCTGTATTCCAGTTGATCAAGGGGAACTGGTTGCTTCGGTAACTGTCTGTCTTCATGCATTTTCTGCTACTACAACGGAACACCACGAACTAGGAAATTTATAAACAATAGAAGTTAATTGGGTTCATGTGCTGAAGTATAGGTTGTCCAAGAGCATGGTGACAGCATTTGGTGAGGGCTTTTGTGCCATCTCAGTCCATGATGGAAGGATGATGGACAAGAGTTCCAGAAAGGGCTGAACTTGTTTTTATGACTAACCCACTCCCTTCTCATGATGACATTGGCACATTCATGAAGGCAGAGCCCTCGTGATCTATGCACCTCTTAAAGGCCCCACCTTTCAACACTGACACATTAGAGATTGGGTTTCCAACCCATGAACTTTGGGGAACACATTCAAGTTATAATTTGCCTCCATGAACATGGTCCGGACCCTTCCTCTTCCAAAAGTATCAAAATGGTTTCTGGTGAGGTTACCATTTAGTTTGAGCTGTTCGGAACCTTTCTAAGTCTAACCATCACAGCCCAAAGGCATCCAAGTTCAGACACTCTTCTGTTTCTAGATGTTCTGAGAATACATGATTGGCCTTGAATCAGAGTCTGTGTCTACAACTTTGGCCTCAAAACACAGAGCACATGGGGTAGCTCGCTGGTCCTTGCTGTGGAAGCCATTTGCTTTGGTTGGATAGGGAAGCCGCCAAAAATGTGTTTTTTGTTTATTGGTAAGGGGTCTTGTTGGAATTAAATTACTTAGGAATGTGTCTATTGCAATTAAAAGAAGCATAATGTTTATATTAACATTCTTAACTTTGGTTACTCTGGGAGCATCGGTTTACATGAGTATACATAGGAAATATTGAATATGTTAAATTATCCCATATTAAAACTGTAGCTTTCTAGGAAAATGTTAGTGTGGTTAATAGACTCCTCAGTACCAGCTGCAGGACACCATAAGATACTATTAGGATTTAGTCCCTGTATGTCTTAAATAGCAGGTAGGAAAAAAAAATACTCCATACGATTTGATTTCTCACTTGAAATTTTAGTGAACACAGTGACCACAAGTTGCTTAAAGAAACCAGATTAGGAAATGACTATGAGAAAATAAAACTAAGTATTTGGATTTAAACACTTTGTTAGCAATTTTAGTTAACATCCTACTGGTTAGGAGATTTGAATTCTGAATCCAAGAATGTGTTCCTTTCCTATACTGGAATCTGTTGTCAGTAGGTTATTATGTGCATGGGTTGAACCAGGGCTCAATATCCAGAACATTTACTTCTCTTTCCAGTGACTTGATTATTTCCTAAAACCCCCACAGATGCCTCTCTATTTGGCCTGTTACTCATGGTCATCCTCCTCCTCCTCTTCGCCTCCTCCCCTCTTCCTCTTCCTCCTCCTCCTTCTCCTTCTCCTCCTCCTTCTCCTCTTTCTCCTCTTCCTCCTCCTCCTTCTCCTCCTCCTCTTCCTCCTCTTCCTCCTCCTTCTCCTCCTCCTCCTTCTCCTCCTTCTTTTCCTCCTTCTCTTTCTCCTTCTTCTCCTCCTTCTCTTCCTCCTCCTTCTCCTCCTCCTCTCCTCCTCTTCTCCTCCTCTCCTCTTTTCCTCTTTCTCCTCCTTCTCTTCCTCCTCCTCCTCTTCCTCCTCCTTTTTCTCCTCCTCCTCCTCCTTCTTCTTCTTCTCCTTCTTCTCCTTCTTCCCCTTCTTCCCCTTCCCTTCCTCCTCCTCCTCCTCCTTCTTCTTTTTTTCTTCTTCCTTCTTTGTTTTTCTCAAAGGCAGGGCTTCATGCATGCTAGGCTAGTGCTCTACCACTGAGCTGCACCCCAAACCCTTCTTACTCATTTTTGTTCCACTTTGCACATCCTGCTGTGTTAGAAGAGAAGGCTGGAACACACGATTTTTTTGCCCTGCTAGCTTCAGTCATATTCTCAATCTTGCCTTCTTTCCCCAGACCCTGGTCTGTCTTCTGGAATCTTTGTGCCTCATGGTGGGCAGAACCTATAGATCAGAAACACATTTTTTAATCTCCTAATTCAAATTTTCAACATGACTGGCCTCTTGCTTTCTCTAACGACAATTTCTTCCATTCATTTTCTTATGGAGGTCAACCTTTTACATGCTAGAGGTCATCAGCCAAACAGAAAGAAGGAAATTAACCTTCTCATTGTGTCCCAGAATACATTTTCAAGTCAATTCAATAAATATTTGTTGCATGCTTATTATACTGCAGACATAAGGTGCCACAAACCTGGAGGATTTCAGGGGCAAGTAGATATAGAAATACAAAGGAGAGCATTCTAAGCATTGAGAAGGTTAGGTTTTGGTAGAAGAAAGCTATATGCACACAAATCTGTATAGAATGGAATGTGAGAATGGAAAAGAGATTTAAAGTGCTGCAGAGAAACAGACTAGTTGGCTAAATTATTCCCCATGGAATGATGAAGGAAAACTAGAGGGAGGTGTTTGCTTTTTTGATGGGCCTTGAAACGTGGTTGAGATGCAATTATTAAGGATCAGAGGTTGGTTGTTGGAGTTTACCAAAGGTATAAAGGTCAGGAACCAGGAACAAAGATCAAGGCAGCAATTATATATGTGCACACAGAGGGGTACACATGTGTGAGAAAAGAAGAGAGATGAGGAATGTGATGAGTGTGGTCACGTGGGGAGCTGATTGTGGTGGACTGGGTTGGAGAGCCATTAATGTGGTTTTTAAAAGATTTTATTTTCTGAGAAAATTCAGAAATTATTTAGATGCATAAAGAAGAAAAATATCCTTCTTCTATGTTCTGAGTATTTATGAACCCCTAAAATTTGAATTTTGAAATCCTGATCCCCAAGGTGATGTTATTGGGAGGTAGCAACTTTGGGAAGTGATTAGTTCATGACAGTGGGACCCTCATGAATGGGATTAGCACCTTTAGCAAAGAGGCTCCAGAAATCTCGCCTGCCCCTTTTACCTGGAAAAGATGCAGTAAGAAGGTGCTAACCAGGAACCAGCAAGTGGGCTCCCAACAGACACAACATCTGATAGCATCTTGATCTTGGGCTCCCAGAATCCAGACCTGGGAGGAAGTCATGGTAGCTCATGGCCACCAGCATCTCCTGGATCATATTTCCTCTTCCTAGCGGATGCTAGAACCTACCTGTGAGATCTTTCCCCTGCCCGGGGGTACTCAGTGTCCATTTCTAGATTCTTTCTTATAACTTTCATGGCACTAGGCAGTTCTAATGGTCAGACCACTCTATAAATTGTCTAAACCTGCCCTGTTCTCATGGCCACCATGCCCTTGACCACCAAGGCCCATGACTCAGCACTTTTCAGCAGCTCCAGAGACATACTCCTTTCTTTCACCTATTTCAGCCTTTATGGACATGACCACACTGCTCTGGGGAGAAACTGATCAGTCTTTAGCCAGACTCTCCATCTTCCACCCCCATGCAGGAGCCTACAAAGCTGCAGTGTCCTGTTCATTTATACTTTGTTCCAATTATTAATAATGATAACAACACCATCCTTTATTCACTTCTAATGGACGCGTACTGCTGCCGTTATTTCATTCAGATCTTTTACTTTCTTTACTTCAATTTCTGCTCCTGCCCAACTCACTCTGAGCAACTGATCTTATCTTCTGTTTAGACGATGGCAGACACCTAGAAAGATCTTTTTCTATATTTTTACTTGTCTTTTAAAATATTCCTACATCGATGCTTCTCTCCTGCTTCAGAAAGTGCCATATTAAATATGAAAGTGCCAAAATATATAAAAGGCAAAGCAAGTAGAGCGTTTTCAGAATCTAAATAATGAATAGCTAAAAAAAGTCTGTGTTCTGCTTTTAACAAATCAAAAAATATTCCATTCAGTTCAATAAAAATGTAATAGTTTAATTTCAATAATTATGCCAATTACTCTCATTTTGCACACCATTAAGAACCTTTTAAAATGTGGTCATAAAAGTAAAATGTGTATTGAAAAAATTTGGAAAAATACAAAAATAATATGAGGGGAAAAAAATAACACAGTGGGTGGTGTTACGTAGGAATAGATTGTCTAGGATCAGACATTGGCTACTTAACATAGTAGCTGAGTGATTTTGGGCAATTTAATCTCTCTTTCCTCTGGTTTTCTCACTGCTAAAATAGAGATTAAAATAGCATCCAACCAGTGAATTATTTTGATGATGGAATAAAAGAAGTTGTGTAAAGGCTTTATCTCCTTCCTTGGGCTTTAGTAAATCCCATCAATGTAGTTTTTATTTCTTCCACTTTTTATACACCTATTACATATCATATGCCCATGTAAGTATTTATAAAACTAGGATTGCATTGCATTTAATGTGCTCAACTTTATCTTTTCAGTATTTCCTTGAGCCATATTACACCCTTGGAACACATGATTTTTAGTGACTGAAGAGCATTCTGTCCTATGAATTTACTGTAATTTACTTAACCAGATCCCTATTGTTGGTTAATTAGGCAGTTGGTGATTTTTTTGCTATTATAAATAGCATTGCAACGAACATCCTTGGACATAATTCTCTGTTTGCTTCTCTGATAATTCCCTTGGGCTAAATTCCAACAAGTGTAATTATTAGGGCAAAGGGTAAGAACGTTTGTAAGAATCTTGATCCATATGGACAATCTGCTCTCCAGTAAGTTTTCCCTGATTCATATTCTCTGCAGCAATGTGAGAGTTTTTATTTCATTACATCTTACTTGGCCATTGATGGGTAACATATAAGAGTTCATTTTGAAGAGTGCCAGCTTCTCAGTAATTGGAGGACTTGTAACGTTTTTAACTTGTCTGCTTTTGTTCTGAGTGGACTTTGGATGATGTTAGGAGAAGTTCTGGTTTGGATCTGAGCATTCCCCCAGAGGCTCATGTGTTGAAGGCTTGGTTTCCAATGCAGCAGTGTTCAGAGGTGGGGTTTGTAGGAAGTGATTGGATCATTAGGGTGTTAACCTCATCAAAGGATTAATCCATCATGGCGGAATGGACCATGGCAGGTAGTGGAAACTGTGGGAGGAAGTGCCTAGTTGGAGGAAGTGGGGCACTGGGTTGTGCCCTGGAAGGGTTTATCTTGTCCACAGCCTCTGTGTCTCTCTCAGCTAACTGGCTGCCATGACTGAACAGCTTTCCATACCCTTCTACTCTTCCACCCTTCCACTATGATGTTTTGCCTCACCAAAGGTTCATAGCAATGCAGCCAGCTGACCATGGACTGAAACCTCTGTCACTATGAACCCAGATCAGTCCTCCCTCTTTTAAGATGATTGTGTCAGGTATTAGATTTCCTTGAGATGACTACTCCTAGAGGACTGAAATGAACTTGAAAGTCTTCGAGATAGAAATATAAGAAGTGAAATATCACCATCGACAATCATTTTATAACAAATAATCTACTTATTTCAAAATATTTATAAAATGATACTGTTTATTTGATTATCGATGTGGAGTACTTGTGCACTCAATAGTGGTTCAGTATTTTCATCTTCCTTCTGAGTGAGGTAATGAAAGTGTTTCCCCAAGAACTGGAAGTGAGCTGTGTCTTCGTGGAAGTTGATCACACCAATAAAAATCATTCTGTCCTTCCTCATCTAGGGTAGAGGTGAGAGGTGATAGGGAGAACATGCTTAGGTTACAAATGATTGTTTCAGAAACCACCCCAATACAGCCATATAACTGGTCTTTCCTTTAGCACGTAATTTTTTCCTCTTAGCATTTGTTGATGAAACTGTTGACTATGATCTTTTTTTTAAATTAGTTCTTTTTAGTTATATAGTCAATTATGATCTTAAGATTATTTTTATATAGTGATGTACACAACCAATCAGAGCTTACTAGCTCCACAGTGCACAGAAAATGTCAATGAACTTTCTTTCACAATAATTTGCATAGATTTTTCTGTGCTCATAAAATCAACATTTCCTTTGTTCTCCAGCCATGCCAGTGGCCACTCTGGCCTGTATGTGTGTCCTAATAGATTGCTGTCCTTTTCTTTATTCCCAGGTAAGGGTTTCTTTCTTGAGAGTCTTCTACTTTGTTTGAAAACGTCCAAACCAAGACGGCCCTATAATCTCATCTCATGACAGGGCACCAACTTGGAGTACTTGGTACTGGGTACATGGAAGAATTTACTCTTGACACTTGAGAAAGGATGAGAGGAAGGCCTTTCTTGCTTGCAATACACTGCTGCCTAAGAGTCAGCATCAGGGAAAGAAATTAGTGACAGAGTTATTTGGGATAACTGTGTTTCAGGAAGGCCGATCGTATGAGAAGATGCTGTCCTCCCATATCCAGATTCTCTAGCTAATATTTCCCCCTCCTTTTTTCCCTCTTCCCTCCCTCTCCACCTCCTTTCTCCCTTTCTTCCCTTTATCCCCTCCTTTTCTCCCTCTTTCTCTTCATCCTTCTCTCCTCTCTCTTTACCTCCTTGTCTTTTCTTTTTTTTCCTTTCCTTTATTTTTCCAGTGCTTGGGATCAAAGCCAGGGTCTCCTGTATGCTCCACCACTGAATGACACCCCCAGCCTTTGACTAATATTTTTCAGTTCCTTTTACCAACTAGCTCTTTAACTGCTCAGGTTAATATGATGCATTAAATTCATCATTGTAATGGTGCACTTTAAGTGAATATGGGTGTGCGTGTGTTTAAGCTGTGGGTTTTGTTTGTTTGTTTGAAAGAAAGTGCACTGTTTAGAGAAGAGGGCCCTGTGCTTGCTTCTGTGAGGTAGAGGTCGTAGTTCATGTTGCATGGAGGCGGAGGTACTGAGCAGGGGAAAAAAGCCAACTCACATTCTGCCTGTGAGTGTAATGGCAATTAACATGCTTGTCTGAGAAGATGAGAAGCAGTTTCTCTGTGCTATGAAGAACTGATTAGATCCATACATGCTCAGAGTGAAAAGTGGCTGAGAGAACGGGGTGGTCGGTAGGAGTGAGCTCCGTGGGCACTTGTGCTGGGCCAGACAGCTGAGAACAGATTGCAATAGAAAGCAAATCATTCGAGATGGGGAAAATCCAGGAGACAACCCATAGCTGAGATATGGAGAGAGAGGAAAAATGCAACGCTTACCTAAACAGGACCCAGGAGGAGTTCAGCTTAATGCAATGATGATTTTAAACCACATTTAACTGGTTTTTCTCATAACTTGCTTACTTTGTTTATCACTTTGGTTTTGGTTCGAAGTTTGAAAGTTTTTAGTTTACATTCATTTATCTTATTTATTTGTGTATTTATTTTTTTGTGGTTCTGGGGATCAAACCCAGCACATATGCCAAGCCCTCTGTATTTCCATTTTAAAATAAAAAAGAAGAGAAAAAAGAAGAGAGACAGAGAGACACAATAGATAAATATGTTCTGTTTTATCAACAAGGATTAGTTTCAACTTAGTTCCTTTGATGAAGGGCGTACTTTACTTACAAAGCATATTCTCCTCTGTTAAGGTATAAGGATTGACTAGAATAACACTGTACTTTTTTTTTTTTTTCCAAAGTTTTTGGTTGGTTTGTTCAGCACATCCTCTAGAAGTTGTGATGCTGCGCCAAACACACTCTGATTTTGGTTTAGACTGCGCTTTGATTCAATGGCTGCTTGGTATAATCGTCCCTGTTAGCACATAGTGTATCACCGCCTCTGAAGAGTGTGTGGAGTGGGGGAAGCTCTGTAACTACAATCAGCTAGGAAGACGTTCCAAGTTGGGGCTTAGGACTCTGATTTCCTCTCTCTGCCTTGAATTTGTGCTGTTGGCACATGAATCTTTCTTGATTCTTATCTTAGTCTGTAAATAGCATAGAAATTGCACATGGAAAAATGGAACAAATCATACTTTCTTTCAAAGGGCAAATTAAACATTCCATAGAATAAAGGGAGAGTTGTTAGCTGGGGAAAAAAAAAATGCAACCTTGCTAGCTCCAGTGTGAAAAAAGAACGGAGTAAATTGGACTCAAGCTCGATCTTCAGGAACATTCTGAGCGTTTGCACTTTTTTCTTTAACCAACCTCTTAGCCCTCCTGCCAAATATCAAATCCTAAGTTTTCCAAAGGTTTGAAAATATTCCCATTAATTTTTTTTCTTTCATAGCCCTGTATTTACCAGGGCTGGAAATGGAAATACTGAAACCTAGTAATAAAGGACACTATGGAATTCTCGTCCTGTCTGGGGCCAATCGCTCCTGGCACAAGCCTCAGGAAGTCCAGTTCCTACCAGGCGGCAGTAAAGTTTTCAGTTACAGACTGTTTTGTGAATCCAGGTAAGTTAAGACTAGGCAGCCTTATACTTAAGTGAAATGAGCTATTTTTTGATTGAAAAAACAACAACATAAATACATTTGCTGATGAAATTTTGAAATTATCTTCCTGTAAAAGAGAGGAGCTGAACCTTCTGGAAGAATAACTTGGAAATGACAGGACTCTTCCCTGTCATTTACAGGAGACACTGGGAGGGTCAACACTGATTTGGACTGAGTTCATGGACACACAAATTTTGTCTATCCCTTGTCAAATTCCAGATTCCAATTTTGAATTTTTATTCAAGGCTCGCTGCCTTTTGGAGGCAGCTGTCATCTGAAGTCCTCGAGAGCAGAGGTGTCCGGGGTTTTGATTCCTTCAGTTACAGCTGTGCAATGGATGATGAGATAAATCCAGGCTGGGTCTTGCCCACATCTACACAGTTGGCTAGTGGTCCAAGCCAGCACTAGGGTCCAAACATTTCTTCAAATTCTGCTTCTGTTCACCAATCACACCAGTCCATCTCATCTTATGCTGATCTTGAATTTTAATCCCATCCCCTCTGTTGGTCCACTTTCTTTTTGTTTAGAACAATAGCACTACTCAAGCTTCCATCTGACTATCTTGATCTCCAACTTAGGATGCTTATCTCTTCAGCTTCCTCACTCTGTGCTAAGCAGAGTGTGTTTACCTGGCTGTCCTTTCTGTCCATGAGAGGTATCCTAGTCCCAGGATGGATACCTTCAGTTGGTGTCTCAGCCCCATCCTCTTCTACCCTTCCAAGCTAGGGAGGACCTCTAGTCACACTGAACCCCAAGTCTTCCTCTGACCAGTTGCATCCCAGCGCCACACGGTAGCCTCCAAGAACCCCCTTCCTCTGCTAGCAGATTCCTCTGGACTTCCCTCTTTTGACATGATTGCTTATCAACACTTGATCTTAATAAGTTAATGACATTGTATTAATAGTCTATTTTGGAAATAGTCAAGCTTATTTTAGAAGATATGGGAAAATAAATTGTGTGATAAAGCAACAATCATGAGTTTTACCCATTTGCCAATTGGCAACTTCCCTCCCTCCCCCTCCACTGCCACGTATTTAAAAAGAAAAATCATAATTATATGGAATAAAAAAATCCCAATTATACATGCTATTTCTTTGATTGGTGCCTGTTCTTTATAGTTTAAATGGAAAATGTAAAAAAGTCCAAAGGGGAAAAAAAAAATCCTAAAATTGATCCAGCATTTTAGAGTATTTTCTTAGGGTCTTTTCTTCCATGCACACCTAAGGAGCATACTTCATGCACTAATTTTGGGAGCGAACTGGCACAGAAATATTCCTGGATTCTGCGTGGAAGAGAATATAAAGGGGGAATTTAATGACTGATTACAGCTACCCCTCAGTCCCTTCTCAGTCTTTACCAATTAAAGAGAGAAAACCCCTACATGGTTTAGGTAATTCCTTGAAAGATGTAGTGAATCATTACTCAAGTTTTTGACAATAAAAATGCTCGCTGTATTATTTTATTTACAGATTTCATGGAAGAAAAAATACTTTTTCTAATTTAATAGTTCTCCTAGTGTCTCAATTGTGTAATAAGCTTAGCTGGAGCAGAATGCGTCATTTATTAGGACTGAGAGGCAGCATAGTTTAGTCATTAAAAGCCAGGATGCCCCTGGCTTTATGGTTCAGAGCTGCAACTTATTATCTGTAACTTATAGTTGGTGGAAGTATGAATTCTCATCTTTTTTTGTCTTCATAATTATCTTAGAAGCAGGGTGAATCAGCGATAGTAGCTTCTGCTAGTCAAAGAGCTGACAGCTTTTTTTCCTTTCAGAATCCTCAGGCTTTCCAAGTCTGTATCACCTCCCTCCAGTTAAATTATTTTCTTCCATCTTTTTTTTTGTGCTTTCAGAGAGTATGTAGTCAAAATCTGTATCATAGCATTTATTTTCATGTATACTTTCTTAGTTTAAATATCCGTATCTCTCCCCTTTCCCTTACCAATACTGTGAGTCTGTGAGCTTCTTAACTTATGGAGGCATTAAAAAAAATCTTTGTATTATTAGATCCTAACTGGATCTAGTTGGTGCTTAATAAAAAGGCCCATCAAATATATAAATGCTCTACTCTTGAAAAGAATTTCCAAATTTAAATGCGTAGGCTCTTGTTTGTTCTTACTGCATTTCACCTTTCAGGCCTCAACTTTCCAGTCAAGTTCATTGTAACTTTGTTGGAAGACACAGAGCTTGTGCATCTATCTGGATGTAACTTACTTGTCTGAATATTCCACCTGTGTTGTATTCACTCATACAATAATTACTCATCCGAGCCAGTGAGATGCTGTGGAATTTACAAAATAATGATGACCAAATAACAACGAAGATGTTATTTATTATAATGTGCACAAGTTTTGGAAATAAGCAGACTCAGGCTTGGAGAGGCTAAATGTTTAAGGGCAATGCAGAGACTTACTGGAAGAATCAAGATTATGAGTTACAGAGCAGAAATAAATGAGATCCTTCAAATACACTAAGATGTATGAGATGTAAGACAAGGAAGTGTCAATCTGAGTTTTGTAGTGACGGGAACAGAAAACAGAGAATTCCAGGGGAGAGAACCATGGAAACGGAGGATGGTACAGTGTAAATCCTGAAAGGGAATAAGATACTTAATGTGACCGGATGTATGTCAGAGAAGGGCCAGCGTCAGTGTTCATATGTAACTTGTAATTCCTCTACCCATGAGAGTTAGCAACAGGCTGGTGTTTCAGCGATCTACCATTTTACCCACTCTGTCCCTACAATACGCATTGCTTTCCTTCTTTACTTCCAGAATCAGAAGGACTAGAGTAAAGTGCAAGGAATAATAGAGGCCATAAAGGCAGTCTGAAGAGAAATTAGGTTGTACATGGATAGACAGGTGTGAGTTTTAGTCATTCATAATATGGTTTACATATTGATTTTCCTTGTGCAGAAACAAAAAACATTAGCTAAACTATGTTAAAAAGATCTAAGGGAAGAGCATAAGATACCATAATTTTAAGTTCTTTAATTTGAAGTTAGCCTATTAATATGATAAAAACTTCTGACTTTTTCAATGAGAGGAAATATAAGAAGATATTTTATTAAGAATATAAAAATATACATTATTAGAAAATCTTCCATTATGTCATAAAAGGAAGTTACAGAAACTACATTTTGTAGATGAAAAAAATCTTCAGGGTTTGCATTTGAAATTGGGCATGCTGTATGTTTTGGGCAAGTTTTCAGTTATAAAAGCCACAGCCTGCTATTAAATCCTGCAAACTTGAAGGGCTTTTGCGTTCTTAATGCAGTTTCTAAGTGTTATCAATTAATAAGATGTATGCCGAGCAAACATTTGGTAAATATTTAGAGTAATTATTGAATTGTACTTAAAGTTTTTTCCCCCTCCATTTTTGTAAAAGCAAGATATGGACTGCAGTTGAGGTTGGCAGCTGCACAGATGTTGAAGTGTGAATTTTGGATGTTTGCAGGTTGTAAATATGTGGAATTTTTTTTAAAAATATTTTTTTAGTTGTAGATGGACACAATGTTTTTATTTTATTGCTTTATATGTGGTGCTGAGGATCGAATCCAGGGCCTCACGCATGCGAGGCAAGCGCTTTACCGCTGAGCTACAATCCCAGCCCGTGGAATTTTGATCTTGAATAAGAGTTTAACATTATAACCTGACCTGGTTGGAAAGATTCCACAGTAGCAACAATTTCACATTTGCATAAACTCTTTTATTATATAATTGGAGTAATATATAGAAAGAACACAAGTTACTCAGACCAGGGTTAACCATATAAAGGATTGCATTTGGATGAGGATTTTTAGTTAAAATCATGGACTCATCAAATTTAAAGTGTGTTTTTTTTTTTAATCTTTCACAAGAGACAAATTGAGCCTGTTATGAATAAAATCCCTTAATATCTGCATTTTAGCGCAAGTATGTGTATATTACCTCAATGGAACTTTAAAATAAGACCACATATATTAAAAATAAAAAAGAGGCAAAGAAATAAAACATTTGACCAGAAAGTTCTATATTTTTAAAATATCAGTTAGTAAAACAATGAAGTCTAAAGTGTTTTTTGATTGGGCTCCAAACCTGCAATCTCTTTTAATTCTTGATTTCACTTCGAGAGTGCAGAGGGTAGAGAAACAGCTTTTGAGATTTATCCTTCCCGTACTTTCTGTGACCATTGGCACCATCGCTTAACTTCTGGGAGGTAGAGTTTTGGTTGTGCAAATTTACAGGTATGTTGTTAAAACATTCAGGAAGTTAGGTAGCTACATTTCAAGTGTAACAAATTACAAGGTGTTCCTGATTAATCAGTATAGCTTATGACAACTTTTTAAGCCTCAGGTTGAAACCATTTGTACATCCCCATCAAAGGCAGGATATTTATTTGAAGAATTATGAAAGTAAGCTCAGCATTTTAGATAAATGTTGGGTTAATTATTTTGTTCTTAGGAAACTTCACTCAGGCATGTCTTAGTTGCCTACAGTTTGAAAATAAAAAGCAATTAAACTGAGGAATACAAATATAGTATTGCATGATATTACTATTTTTATGACAACTCTGTCAGTTTTATGTAGCAAAACTCTGAGCCACATGGAGGAAACCTTTATAGTTTTTAATATGTTTCAACTCAAATGCTTATTAATGCTGTCTCTTAAAAATATTAATTTGTAAATTTGAAGGGAATGAAACAAAATTGTCTATTTGTTTTGAGGTTGGTAAAACCATTTAAAATAAAAGCAGTAATATACAGAATTTCATTTCTTTAGGTTCATTCACATTAACTAGTTAAAGCCATTCTCATTTTTATATATTTTATTTACCCTTAAAACACTGAATGGTGTTTTGCCCTCTTAAAATCAAAAGTGGAGTGTTAATTCAGGAGACAGCAGCAAAAATGTGAAAGTCTTTGTTCGTCTCTCCTGACAAATCAAGGGCTTGTTCTGTCATGAGGGAAATATGTGCATTTCCCAGTTAGAGTTCTTCAAAAGGAAGGAATGAGCAGGCCGAAGGGGATATGATGCTTTTCCAAACATTGCTGGAGCCTGGAGTGGGTCTCTGCTGATTTGGGTCTTCTTTTAAATGTGAAAACTGAAAGAGAGCTAGAACTTAATAAGAATAGATAACATTAAGAGAATGGTTTCTTTAGGTGGTGTTTCTTTAAGTTTATAATCTCATTAAAATTTTACATACAACTCTACGAGGTAGGCATTGATATTACCTTCATCTTTCAGGTGGATTAACCTAGCAAGAGAGGTTAAGGCCAAGAGTGGTCATGCTGCCAATATTTTGAACACAGGCAGTGTGCTTCTAGAAAGCACGCTCTACTATCTTCTCTTCCTGTAGTTAAAATCAGTATGACCATGTATTATTTTCAGTTCTGAGCAACAGGCATGACAAGTAATTTTGAAAAATGTTTCTTGTAAATAACCTGCAAATGAAGATATGCAAAGAGAAAGACTTAAAAATCACAGAGGATCTTATTATTCAGCAATAATGATGGTGAAGCTTTTGGAGTGTGTAAATCCAGGCTTGTCAAAATGGACAGACATATCTGTGCACACATATACCTGTGGACACCTCAGCTTCCCTCAGGAGGAAAATATCCATCAACCGATCAGTCAATAAATCTCTGTTACTCCTTACTGTGGGGCTTCGTACATGGAATTGCACAGATAAGATGCAGCTCAATAGCAAATCAAAGTTTAATTTTGGCAAATGTCTCTGCGTGTGTGTGTGTTTTCGTTTTTTTCCTCAGAATTATTGCTGATACTTGTTTCTTTTTTGTACACTGACTATTTTTTTCTCTTTCTTTCTTTCTTTCTTTTCTTTTCTTTTTTGTTCGCAGAGCTAGTGAGGGAACCGTGACCTCACACATGGTAGGTGAGTGCTCTACCTCTGAGCTATGTCACCAGCCTTCTGCTCATAGTATTTTCACACATGTGGCATTTCTCTCTCCTTCAGCTATCGTGAAGCAGTTTCAATGTGTTAGAGGTGGACTGCTTAGATCTTGGTTGTATTCCCAAAAGTTTCTCAAGTAAATAATATATCCTTCAGAAACTGTGGTCTCTTTTTCTCCCTTCCCCCTTTCTCTCTCTCTCTCTTTTTTTCCTGTGGCATTTATTAGGACAATTCACCAGCTGTTTCCCGTTGGCTGCCTTCTGTGAGTATTTTGGGATTGCATTTTGGGCTTTCCAGTGATTAGGTGGGGTCACAGGACTGACTCCAGCCAACAGAGGTGTAGCATTCAATTGCAAGCTCAAGACTCACTGGACACTGTGTTATGGTTTGGATATGAGATGTCCCCCAAGAGCTCACGTGTGAGACAGTGCCAGAGGGTTCAGAGGGGAAATGACTGGGTTGTGAAAACCTTAACCTAATCAGTGAATTAATCCCCTGATGGGATTAACTGAGTGATAACTTGGAGACAGTGGGTGTGACTGGAGGAGGCGGGGCAATAGGGGCGTGGCTATAGGGTATGTATCAGTACTTGGCAAGTGGATCATCATGTGAACTAGGGTATGTATTTGTATTTGGCTTCTGATCATCATGTGAACTGCTTCTCTCTGCCATACTCTTCCGCCATGATGTTCAGCCTCACCTCCAGCCCTGAGAAATGAAGCTGGCCTTCTGTGCACAGATCTCTGAAACTGTGAGACCCCAAATAAACTTTTCCTCCTCTACAATTGTGCTGGCCGGGTCTTTTAGTTGTGTTGGTGGAGAAACTAAAACACTTTGGCTCACACAAATGTGAGCTACTGTGCTATTTTAAATTCTCAAGTAACAAAAGAAATAGGTAAAATTAATTTCAAGAACAAAGGAAATAGGTACAATTAATTTTAATAGTATATTTCTATAACCTATTATATTCAAAATATCATTTTTAAGTGAAATCAATATTATAAAATTGAGATGTTGCACATACTTTTGGTATTTCTATTATTATCTGGACAAAGTCTTTGCAGTGGGATATTTAACACAGCAATCTCAGTTCTCACTAGCCCCATTTCAAGCAGTGTGACAAGTGGTTGCTGTGGGGAGAGTCCAGTTCTTGAGCCCTCTTTTCCTCTGCTATGGTGACAAGCAATGTTTGAGACAGTGACCTTGCCACCTCTGGGTCATGGAGTGAGGAGATATGGAACAGAACTGCCTTCTTCCCCAAGAGTGGAACATGAATGAGCACTAAATGTTTGTTGTTGTAAGCCAAACAAACTTTTGAGTTTTTGTTCTAGTGCTGCAAAGACTGGCCTATCCTGCCCAATATGTCTTCCTTCTTTGTTAAAAACAGAATCACACATGTATATCGTTTCTTGTCTACTTTTGCATCTAGCACATTTTGAATATGCTCTTTTCATTTTGAATTCTTCTCTTTCACAGCATCTTTTCTATTTGCTATGTAACAAATAGAATGCACACACCATAGTTTATTTCTCCAATGGCCCCATGGTTGCACCTTTAGAGTTGCTTCCATTTGTATAATATAAAAAGCAATGATGTAATAATCATCTTTCTAGTTGAATCTTAGGGTACAATGATGATGATCTTGATGTATTTTTTTTTTAATACCACAAATTCTAAGAAGTGAAATTGCTGAAATAAAGCCACAGGACTTTGCATGGCGTCTTATAGTTTCTTCTGGTAATTTCTTCAGAAGGTAAAGTATCCATGTATTCATCTACTACCCCATGCATGGCACAGGTTATTTAATGTTAGCTTATTAGAGATTAAATACATTTTCATATGAGAGTCAGATAGTCATGTCAACTGTGCTTTTCTTCCTATTGAATTATTCATCTTTATTTATTAATTTCTGATAATTCTGTCAGTATATGGGCTATTAAACTTTTTCTGTTGTAAATATTATATGCCCTCCATTTGTCATTTTTTTCCACTGCTGAGATTTTATATAAAAACACATATGACTTTAAATGTGCCTTTAAATATAACTTTCAAAGCTTGTCTTTAAATCTGAGCATTTTGATTCTTCAAAAGTAAAATTGGATGCAAAAGTATAGGTTGTTGTATAGCAAATATTTTCCTTTTCCTCTTAAGAATACAGTAAAAATAAAGACCTTAGTTAACTTGGATCCAAAATAAAGTAAAGCCTTATAGAACATATTTAGTTACATGTCTTCCCATCCTCTTAAAAGGCTATGTGTGAAACTGTCTTTGGTCACATGCATCATAAATGCTAAACATCCTGCTTATTGTTTTTTTAAATACAAAATATATTTCCTAAGTTGTACACCTACCATTCACATGGAAAATATGTAATACCCATCCAATATTTCTATAACTGCTTTCGACTAATACTAAGTATATCATGTGCTTTGTTATACCAACATCACTTTTGACGATAAAAGGGAGTTAACTGTCCTTTTCCTCTTGACCATTTCCGCTCAGTGACTCAGCACAAATTCTTTCTAAAGGATTCTCTGAGTTCTGACTTGCATGGTGGGCCCTAATTCCTGTTATCATTCCACACTGGCAACATTTGTCTGTGGTTTCTGGAAAAGTGTCTTGTGAACTACAAGCTTATGCTATTTCTCAGCACTTGTATGTCATTTTGAACACGTACAAGATGATTCCCATTCATTTGTAATCATTGTTCTTAGGGAAATACTAGTAAGAGGGTTATTATAATAACTACCATTCCGCCCATGGGGAAACTGAGACCCAGAAAGGTTAAGTGACTTACCCAAAGGCATACAGTGAATTGATGGCAGAGCCAGGACTTCAGGCAAGAATCCTTAGAGGCTGCCTATTGTTCTGCACACTCGGCAGCAGGGCCTCCCGGCTGTATTTTCTTTCTTCCACACGCCACGTTTTATTATCCCTTCACTACACAAACAATTCTTTAAGAACATGTGACATGCTTATAATGCAAGGTTAGAACAATAATTTCTTTTATTCTATTTTCCCCTTCTCTTTTTCAATGCATTATTCCAACAACTTGGAAATGGATGGGACACAGAGAAATCATTCAGGCTTTCTACGTGGAACATCTGAATGGAATCATTGAGGAATCCAGAAGTATATCTGGTCTTTTCCTTCAGAGGATGGGAAATGGAAAAGGAAACCACATGCTTTCCTGCACTCACATCTGTTTAAATAATGGGAGATGCAGAAGACATTAATATCACAAATAAGTGCTGTGATTTCAGTCTTTTTACTTGTTTAGAGGAACGAAATGGTGTACAATGTGAGATCTGTAGGGATGTTAATTCCAAAATATCCTTCAAGTTTATTTTGGCACTCCAACTTTTTTTTTCAAACCACTCTCTAGGTAATAGCAATAATATTAAACTGTTGAAATAACAGGTTGCTAATGGAAAAGGATTTTTTTCAGCTTCAAGTAGAGAACAAAATGGCATTCCTTTTGCCAGGTAGTGCGTAGACTAGTCTTGTTTTTCAACATAAGCCTTTGAGGGGAGTTAGGGAATTCTGCATTTGGGTATGCTTCTGAAAATATCATATTTATAAAAATAATAGCCTGTAACTCAGAAAATACTTCCTTCCATTCCTCCCACTCCCTCATTTTACATTTTAAAGAAATTTTGTGTTTGTCTTATTTGGAATACTACTTGTGAGTAGTTGCCCTATCATCCCAGTTTCAAAGATATGCTTTTGACTTCTCTTTCTACACAAATTATGAAAAAAATGTGATTTAACATCTTTGGAAAGAACTTGAAGTAGGTGAATGAAATTGTCATTCTGCTTAATTTAGGGCCCTCACTTAGAACATATACTCTGTTTTTCGTACCTCCAAATGGTTTTTCAGTAACTCTGCCCTGAGAAGTTAATAATTATTACCGACCCTTAGGAAGCAAGTCCTATGTTGGAGGGTTAATCAGATTAACAGGGTGACTCAATCCAACTTACCTCAGGAGTAAGTTTTCTTTTCATGCTTTTAGGAATTACTTTTAGATATGCTTTTATCTAATTTAGTGGGTCTGTATAAAGAGTATTGGGTCACATTGCTTCCTGGGGCGAGGCTACTGAAAGCTACATTTTTTCCCTCCTCATCTCACAGTGCTCCTCCTCCAACACGAAAAATCTGAAATAAGGCATCACCTTGGTTCAAGCGACTTTAGGCTTTATATTTCAGAGAAAAATGAAAAGAATATAGATCAAACAAACAGCCCTTCAGCTTACCCCTAGAACAAGTGGTTCAAGCCTTTTCTGTGTAAGCATGCTTCTTTCCTCTCCCAAGCTCCTCTCTCCCTTGCTACTCACCCCTTTGAACCATTTTTTGTACCATGCTCCCTCCCTACAGACACTCATGTTTTTTTTGTGTGGTCACACCCCTCTCTACCCAACAAAAAAGAGTCCAGGAGATGCAATCAACAGTGGGCCTGCGTTTGCGAGCTGGTGTGACAGGCATGTGGGGGAAGGTAAAGCAATAACATCACTAGCCCATCTCCCCTCTGTCCATTTCTTATCCCTGGGGTTGCTCCCTTCTGCCCTAAGGGAAAGAAGGCAGGTGTGAATCCCACAACCTGGTACCCAGTTGCTGGGAGCCCTGGAAACCCCCTTCCAGCCAAGACAGGACCTGAGAGGGTAATCTTTGCAAACATGGGCTTTCTTTTCATTTTTAGCAATAAGGTTGACCTGTGTATAGTTCTTAGTGATTTAGAAGCCTTAAAGGAAGCTGCAGGGTTGGGGGAATGTCAAGTGCTCAGGACAGGGCAGAATGCTTCTCAGGACAGGGAAAATGACTCAGCTTCCTCACCTGTCCTCTACTTGCTTGGTGTTGTGTCCCTCAAAGGGTCACTTTCTGACCTCCAAAGGAATTTTTTTTTTTTGGTAAAAGTTAGAAACTCCTCCTACCCCCACTAGAACAAACACAATTTCAAACGTACACAGTTCTCATGTCTTACCAATCAACTTTTGGGGCTCATTTAGTTGAAATTCATGAATTTGAGGAGGATGAGATGAGCAGAGGAGTCTGGCAGCCACAAGCCTGCAATAGACGGAAACTCCTAAATCATCCTATTAAAACCAGATATCTGGCTACATATATTGATGTTATTTTCACGAACATTGTTAAATGCAATTTTTCAAGTTTAAAGTTCACTTAAAACCGCATATAAGCTTCCTTCCTCTCATTCTCTCTTTCTCTTTCTTGGAGAGATACCATATTGAGGCTACATAAAATCAGAAAGAGCAACTTTATGTCATTTATTTCTCTGAAATTGAAAAAAAAAACATTGTTTTTTTTTCTTAGAAAACTGGTGTAGTTTAAAATAAAGAAATTTCACCAGACACTTTGCTATATATATATATATATGTTATACATATCTTATATATGTTATACATATCTTTGAAAGGAACACTCAGATCTAGTGATTTTATTTTGTTCCAGTCTCACAAGATCTGTATTAAAATATATTTAAAATAAGAAATTAAGGAAAAACAAAAGAAAAAACAAAACCAAAAGTTCTGACTGTGAGCAGCAGCAATCTCTTTTACAAGCTGGGACCTTTCCTTTCTCTTCAGGGCAGGGGTGGGGCCCCAGCTGAGACCCGGCTGGCGGGCCTCCTACCCCGGGACTCCGGGGCGCTCTGAGCTCCGACGTCTGCTCGCACCCCATTCATTCTGCTCGACCTGGAAGCCAGGCTCCGCTTCCCTCCTGGGAGTCACCCTTGGACCCTGCTATTGTCCCTCTCCTCTGACCTCTGCTACGCCAAGTTCCAACAAGGTGATCTGGAAAAAACGCCACTGGCTCCGGGACTCGCCTTTTCGCGCTGTCGGCGGCGGGTCTTTTCTCCCGGGGGGACCACCAAGCGCTCGGCTTTGCACCGCCAATTTATGGCGCTGTCAGGGGCTCGGGCGCCGCGCCCATTGTGCCGGGCGCCGCGCTGACCTCGCCGCCAGCTCGGTGTAGCCCGATTGTTCCCTCATTAGGGCGGCCGAGAGCGGCGGAAAGGCTCGCGGCCCTTTCCCACAATCGCTGACAATGTGCGGCCACAGATGTGTCACGGTCGCAGGCGAAGAGAAATGGAGAGGATGTGCCTCCGAGTGGGGCGCCGGGACCTGGCATTCCCACGCGGGGAACCGGGAGAAACTCAAATACCCGAACCAGAAAAGCTCACGCCCTT
Organism: Geosciurus inauris; assembly: GCA_004024805.1. Lineage (NCBI taxonomy): Eukaryota > Metazoa > Chordata > Mammalia > Rodentia > Sciuridae > Geosciurus > Geosciurus inauris. The sequence goes on from PVHX01001925.1 coordinate 164,775, forward strand.
CACTGCCAGTGGTAGTTTTCACCAGGGTTTTGCTGCTGACTGTCTATACCCATAGGAAATATGCTGGGGGAGGAATTCACAAAGCCCTACAAAGAACTCAATCAAAGAACCAGACAGTGGGCGAACCCCGGCACAGTGGGGCTCTGTGCCCGGGCGCAAGAATTGCACAGATACAAACACCGGTTGAACTCAGCCCTGCCGGGAGCTGGGACATGGCCACGTGGAGGAGCGCAGAAAAGAAGCTGGGCGAGCTGTGGACCAGTACTAGGCGATCAGCACTTGCAAATACTCCCTTCATAAGGGGGACCCTTGCCTCTCTTCTCCCCCACCTCCTCCTCCATAACCTCCCACCCCTGCCTGCAGCAATCCCCTTCCCAGCTTTGCTTCCTGAGCCAGTGCAGATTTTCGTTTTCCAGGTTCTTTGCCCCCCAGTGTGCTTGCTCAGTGCTTCTGTTTTTCCCAAGGAAAGTGTGTTAGCACCAACTCACTAGCACGGTCTCACTTTTCTTCCTGGCCAGGACAGTGAGGACACTGGGTCCAAACAACGCTTCTCTCTCCCCCTCCTCCTTTGGCCTGTTCCATTGAAAGGGCCTTCTCTAAAACTGCAAATAAAGAGACAGCTTCAGAGGAACCGGGCAAAGGCTCAAGGGGAATGGACAAAAAGAACTATCTCTGTCCTCTCTCTTGGATGTATACAAAAGGCTATGCTCAGATTCTCAGGTCTGTGAAATGCTGTTTGAGTTGAAACACAGCACCTGCCTACAGGACCTGCATGGAAAGTGGCTTTTCGGCTATGATAACTTAGGGTAATTTTCTTTATGGACATCATTAACTCCTCTTTTGAGATGGTGCAAAAATACTTCCCATTTTTCTTTTGCAATTTGCAAAAAAAAAGTGGATTTTGGAGAGGAGGTTATGTCTCTGCCTTGGGGAGCAACCACATTTATAAGCAGGTGATTCACAACTGGGCACCCAAAGGAAAACTTTGAGAAGTTTAAGAGATAAAATGCACAGACGTTCCACTTTAAAACTTTTCATCAAACATCATTTCTGCATTGCAAATGGGTTTAGCCCTTTAGTAGAATATAAAGTTAGAACCGAAAAGAAATGAAAGATTGTATTCTAAGACATTATTTATATAAAAATATATTTAAAGATATCAATTGTCTGTATTTTGACAATACTTGAACAAATTCTAAGCACTCCAGAATTTTAATTGTTCTTAAGGCAGAACTAAAGACATTTTTAGGATCACAAAATAATGCAATTTAAATTTCTTCAACATATATGGTTTCATACCTGGGGTATGAGTTGCCCCAGATGTGATTTTGTCTAAGATGTCAAAGATTGTCTGTCAAGATAAAAAGGACTTTAGGTTCTTGTGCCTAACATATTAACAAGAACCAAGGTTGTTACCATGAGGCAATTTGTATTGGTTTATGAGAACTTAATTTTTTTGTCTCATCTTTATCTTTGAGTTGACTGTTAATCTTCAAATCAAATATGTAAAAATTTTCTCATTAAGAAAATGATGGTCTCAATTTGAGTTACATTATGCCGGTTCTTGAAATTTGTGATGGCTGGGCAGGGGGCACATTTCTTTCTAATTTTTGTTTTCTCTGAGTCTGTTAAATTTCACCGTTTTTGTAGTTTTGAGCCAGTATATGTGCACTTGATCTGGACCCCAACATATTTTGATTGTAAATAAAAAGTCTTCTTTTATGAGGATGTTCACTTCACAGCTTGAGCAGTGTAATTTTTATACAGGTCTCAGCAATCAATAAAAAAGCCACGGGAGGAATGATTTATCTTGTTGGTTACAGAGACTGTCACCGAGAGAAATTGTAAAAGATCAATTTACACAACCTGGTGTGAGAATGTTATTGATATGACACGGTTGATCGGTTTCTGGTCCTCTCTGTGCAGGCAGCGAGGAGGGAGCACCGCCCTGTGATAGGCCACTAGCCAAGGTCTTAATAGACTTGCGCTTCATAAGGTGGACACCGAGCCAATGACAGTAAAGGTGGCACTGCGGCCTGGACCCGCATTGGCCCGTGCTCCGATGACTTCGTTAAGTGGTGTCAAGCCTCCTATTTATTTATTTATTTATTTATTTTAAGTTTTCCCTCCTACTGTGAGAACTATTCACTTGGAGCCTCCCTGTCTTAATTACAAAGAGCCCTTTTAACTATAGGTCACAGAACTTGGCTTTCTTGACAGGAAATAAGGAAACAAGCCACCTTCCTGGAAAAAAAAAAAATTCAAACTTCCACTTCTCAAATTGGTTAAATGAAGCATATCGCATAAGGGTTGGAAGTTGAGCCTTTGACAGTTGGCTAATTACAGTTGGTAGATTAACTGTGTTTTAACCAGAGCTGTTTGGAATGTAAGTAAATAAAAAGTAAATAAAACCTAGGCACTTCCAATGAAAAACTTTCTAAAAAAAATCACAGTCTTAACTTGTGTAAACATTGCGACGCAAAGTGGAGTCTTTTGCTTCAATGTTTTAATTAAATAAAATTACAAGCATTGAAGTTTTTAAAAATGACACTGAAGCTGCTTCTTTAAATCTGAGAAATTTCTCTCTTTTTTGGTGGCTCTACCTTTAAAATGTCCTCAGCTTTTATTTTTATATCAAACATAATATAGTAAGTCTATCTAGTAAATATCTATTTCCAAGTCTGGGTACCTCATTCTCAAACATAGAACTTTTCCAATGAAGATAAATCTTTAGTTGAATTGGTTTATTTTCTGATTTGCAAACCTTTAATGTTATTACAGAGGATGGAGTATCAACCACAGTAAAATTTAACAAAAAACAAACAAACCTCACTCTGGAGGTTTCCTTATTGAAAGTCTACAAAGATAAGAAGCAGCAAAGAAACTGAGATTTAGAAAAATACAACTGTGTTTTTGTGCACTTAAGTTTCATTTATTTTATTTTATTTTTTAGATGTAGGCAGACAGAATATCTTTATTTTAATTTTACGTGGTGCTGAGGGTCGAACCCAGTGCCTCACGCATGCTAGGCGAGCACGCTACCACTGCGCCACAACCCCAGCCCCACTTAAGTTTCAATTTACACTACTACATCATGTCAGAAAGATAGTTATAATATGATCTGAGTAAATAGGAAGATAAAAGAATGAAACTGGACAAACTTCCAAGTTAGACTTTTAGTTGTAATTTTAGTAATACTCTCATGCTCTTTGCTTTCTAACAAATTCCACATTTCCTCGTGTGTGTGTGTGTGTGTGTGTGTGTGTGTGTTTATTTGCTGAGTGTTTTACATTTGAAGGTTATCTTTGCCTTTTCCATTTCTCTGGAACACACACCTACAGTCATGCACACACGCTCATGCACACACATCTTTTACTTGGAAAACGAGTGAATCCCATGCTTCTTGAACACCTACTTAAAAGGTAAGAATCAAGTAGTTCTGTGCATGCTATTAGATCAAATTTTAATTGCTAAATGTCCAATTAGTATTTATTTGCTTTTGTTTACAGAAGAGTGAATAAATGTGATTTGGCTTTCATATTCCTGTATATTAAAATTCCCTAATAGCTCTCATTGTCTTTTCATTAGCTAAAATTAGTCCTCAAATCTCTTACCACATTCATTATAAACTGAGCATAAACAAAAGACTGCTCACAAAATATGCTTCTCTTCATCCCCCCCCCCCCAAGCTCTTTCACGGCATGTAGATATTCCTATCTCAATATCAATGATGCCTGTAATCTGGCATTAGACAACTTTGCTGTTTATTTCCTCTTCAGGGCTTTTGAATCAGCGCTCATATTATGTAGCTGGTAAGCGGACTCTAGCTCTGCAGTGCGAGCAATGTTTCTTCCCCATCAGAAAAATAACTCCTCAATTTCTACACATCCAGGCAAGACACGTCTTCACCCCATGTCTTTTCTCTGTTTTTCAAAAATGCAGTTTCAATTCCTGCCAACATCCTGATGGCTATGGGCCGGGTGATGGTCTAGTACTGACTGTTCCCTGCCTTAGTCCTCCCACTTCCACCCTCCTAACTAGACCAGCCCCTCCCTGGCATCCTACAGATCCACGTTAAAATGCAATTTCCTGCTTTTGATAAGTAGACACTATCCAGCCAGAACAAAACAGAACACTCTGATACGATTGTCTCATGGCCAAGGACGAAGCAACTTGTACTCTTCAAACCTTCCCTCATTTAAGCCAAGCAGGAAACACAATTTCTGACTTTTGTTTTTGCATTTTTTCATCAGATTCTCCAGAAACATATTGACAGGGTCTGCACATGCAAATCATCCTAGGAGTCCAGGCCGAGATCTCAGTTAGGGGAACATTTTAGACAATCCTGCTGACTCTATTAATTCAAATATTTATGATTACTTCTAATGTTGAATGGGCAAGTATTCAGAAGTACTCTAGCTCAAAAGCTCCAAAAATGTGTTTTCATAACCCAACATGTTTATCTACTGGAATATTTCTTATCTTGGGTGGGTGTCAAACTCTCTTGAAATATTGTCTCACCCTTCCCAAATGACTTCCTGTAGGAGACATGCTTTCTCCTGGAGATTACCAGTTCATATTCAATAATTGTGAACATTTGTTTGCTCCTACTTTTCTGGAAGTAGCTGAAGTCCTCTACATGCACAGCAGTCTTACCACCCCCAAAGGAGTTACAGAAGAATATCTGACATGGACTCTCCTCTGTAAGCACTTAAAAATGCATGGATGAAAAATGGTGCTGACCGTAAAGACTAGATATGAAACTGGATTGAACTGACTAGGTGCTTTTCAGGGAAATGTGACATCAACCAAGTTTGGAATTATCAGAAAAAATTTCAAAGATAAATATTTGAAGGAAAGGAGAACAGAGAGCATTAGAGATAAAGAAAGGGTATAGGAGAAGGTATAGAGAGGCAAGAACATACCTAGCACAGTTGTCAGAGGGAGCCCATGCTAGGCACTGGGTACAAGACAGATAGCTTGTTGGAAAGACAGGAGGCCTGGTTGTGGAGTCTTGATAGGTATACTAGGTATTTCATTAATACCTAATAATTACATGGGCTTGGATTTGAGGCTATAGAATATAAACCAGTAGAAAGTACTTCTGGGAAGTAGCATGACTTAAGAAAGGAGACCTTTCCAAGATATTATTGAACAACTGTGGACTCGATGTCTGCTGGGGTGAGTGGTTTGGGGAGAGGGCAAAGCAGAGAAGTGCAGGAAAGGCAATAGTTAATGGTTCCTGTCACCTGTCACCTGAACTGGAATAAGGTTTTAGAAATTTCAGAGACAGAAGGAGCCTGGCACTTAGTAGGTAGTCAATACAGGTTTGATGATAGGTGAATGAGTGAGTGTTAGAGATGAACAATGAATCAAAGATAGCACTAGACTTGGAAGCTAGGAGCATGGTCGTACAACTGGCAGAGGCAGACTTCCTGATTTGCAGAGGGATACATACACAGTCCAAAGCATGCCTGAAGGAGATATTATAAATATTTCAAGTAAAGGATTCAAGGAAGTTAGACACTAATTAACCCTTGGCTAAAAGTAAAATGGAGGGACCCATGTGGTGTCATGAGGTTTTATATTAAAATCCAACTAGCCATGCATGTAGGCTGTATTTACATGCATTTAATCTGAGTTTAAAAAGAAATGGAATTCTTTTCTTTTCAATAATAAAAGTAGGATATGCAGTTTAAAGTAGCACAGGAATAGCATAGAAATATGACATATAGAATTCAAAATGAGTAAAATGATGATATCTTTATAGACTAAAGCAAATTCTCCCATTGCATGTTTAAGAGTAAAGGAGTCACTAAAGTTTTAGCATTTTTTTTTTTTTTTTGGATAAAACATAAAGATGCGTGGGTAAAGGCATAGAAAAAATGCAACATCTCTTTCCACTAAACAAGGTGCTATGTAGTGAATACTCTCCACATTAGTTCACATTTCACAAGCAAGAGCTCATGAACACAGAAAAAAACCTTTTGAGAAAGAAGGAGTTGTAGAGAGAGGGACAGGTATAACAAAGCAGGATTCAGGGGTAAATTATCAAGCACGTAACTAGGTACCATTGTTCTGGTCAAAGTCTGATTCCTTTGGGAGAGCTGTGAAGGTTTTCTTAAATTGTGCTATCTAGCATCAGAAAATAAAGAAAACACATAAATTATTTGGCAACAATTTAATAGCAAGGTCTCTAATTCTTTTTTTTGTTTGTTTGTTTTTTGTTTTTTATTTTGGTACGGGGGATTGAACTCCGGGTTACTCGGCCGACAACTGAGCCACATCCTCAGCCCTATTTTGTGTTTCATGTAGAGACAGGGTCTCTCCGAGTTGCTTAGTGCCTCACCGCTGTTACTGAGGCTGGCTTTGAACTCGTGATTCTCCTGTCTCAGCCTCCCCAAAACAGAGATGTTGCTAGCTGATCTGCTGATAGTTGATTTACTGATTCTTATCATGAAATTACAGTGAGAGCTTGCACTGGTCCTGTTTTAATTTATTATCATGTATTATTCAAAACATAAAATGCATAGTTGAACCATTTTAAGCTTACATTTCAGTGACACCCACACTGCTGTACAACCATCACCACCATCCATATCCAGAACTATTTCACTTTCCCACACTGAGCCTCTTTGTTCAATAAACACCAACAGCTCTCCACAGAAGCTCCCACCCCTGGGGCCGCCATTCTGCTCTCTGTGAGTCTGACCACTCTCGGTAATAAATGGAATCATACAATGCTTGTTTTTTGTGAGTCTGTCTTCTTTCACTTGTCATAATGACTCCCCCTTCATGCATTTGTGGCATATGACAGAACTTCCTTCCCTTTTCGGGATGAATGATATGCCATCATATATATTGCATTTGGGTTATTCATTCACCTGTTGAGGGCCATCTGGATAGCTTCCACCTCGTGGCTGTTGTGAATCCTGCTGCTACCAAATGGGTGTGCATGTTAAGTCTTTAAGATATATATCTAGAAGTGGGATTGTTGGGTGATAAACAATTCTGTGTCCAGGGGAGCTGAACCATTTTACACATACATCAGCAATACACAAAGGTTATAATTTTTTCCATAGCCTCATAGAACTTACTTTCTCTGTTGTTATAACATCATCATAATTGGTGTGGGCACTAGTCCCTTAAAATCTTCTTTTCCCCATGAATTGAAGCACATGTCATTTACTTTCAGCCAATTGGTTCCAAAGATAAAAATCAAAATATCTGTTAAGGAGTACAAACCCCCTACAGTGAAGACAAACCATGATTCTTTTGCAAGAGAGTGGAACGTACTCACGCAACCATGTGCTGGCACATACTGGTACATGGAGCAAAAAGCCTGTTGACAAGATTCTTCATGGTCTTGAAGGCACTAATACATTAGAGTCTCATAGTTTTGTCGAGTTTCAGGGCTTCTTTGTGTAGCTCTTTTAAATCTAGGGAGACAATGATATTTATTGTTGTGGACTGTTGCTTTGCCTGGTATTTCATGGACTCTCCTCAGACACAGAGATATGTATTTGCTCTAATTTCATTTGCTCATTTTTTTTTTCACTTTTTCTGAAAACTTTTACTATTTTCATATTAAGAGACAAAAAGTTCTCTCTTATGTATGTATGTGTCTGTATGTATACATGTGTGTATATAAATGTGTATATATGTTATGTATATATAAATGTGTGTGTACGTATGTGTGTGCATCTATAGCTATATATCTATATGTATGTATGTATGTATGTATGTATGTATGTATCTTTCTATCTATTGTTATGGTTTGGATGTGAGATGTCCTCTAAAAGCTTCTGTGTGATACAATGCAAGAAGGTTTAGAGATGAAATGGTTGGATTATGAGATCTTAACCCAAAGGTGGTAGGGGGTGGCTGGAGGAAGTGGTCACTGGACGCATGCCTTTGGTCTGTATACTTTGTATCTGGCAAGTGGAGTCTCTGTCTGCCTTCTGATCATCATGTGAGCGGCTTCCCTCTACCACACTCTCCGCCAGGATGTTCAGCCTCACCTTGAGCCCTGAGGAATCAAGCTGGCTGTCAAGGCTGAGACCTTTGTATGTGTGAGTCCCTAAGTGAACTTTTTCTCCTCTACAACTGTTATGGTCAGGTCTTTTAGTTACAGCAGTGAAAAATTTGAACACCCCCCCTTCCACACACATACACCACACACACACACACACACACACACACACACACACACACACACACATTTATCATTCCATATCAACTCCCAAAACTCTTTCAGTCAAATTCTGGCTTCAGAATCAAGCAAACAAGTTAGGTCAACTACCATTATATTTCACTAAGACCACTATATCCAGGTAAGAAAGCTTTTCCTACCTTTTGGAGACTTCACATCGCTCTCTTTATCCAGAAGCTCTGACAATTCAGCTTCTGTAATTGACACACAGTGCCAGGCACGGGAGGAACGGAAGAATGCTACTTGGAAGAAGACACAATAGTCCAGGATAAAATTTAGAAAAGGCTGAGGGAGGGGATTGGGACTCTTGAGGACCGAATGTGCAGAAACAAAGAAATTTGGGGTGTGGGATCTCTAGTAGGAAAACTTTGAAAATAAAATAAAAAATGTAGGAAAATATTATTTTTCCCTGTAAGCAATGGGGTAGACTTATATAAGCACCAGTGTTTGCATCCAGTGCTTGAGTTAGGGTAAAGTTTTCCAATAATGAATATTTCTAATCATCTACTGGGCCCAAGGGGTGAGTTGGATAAGGAATGGATAATATCAGGTATAATCCTCTGCCCTCACAGGCTCACACTGCATAATATCCAAATGTAAGTGAGGCTGTGCTAGATATACATGGACAGTCCAAACATAATTTCAATATTTTAAGATGTGGCATTTCTAAAATACTTATAAAATCCTCTTACTTAAGCTATGTAATTTGAGCACATATCTTAGGGATAGAGATGAATTTTTTCCTTCAGTTTTCACTGTAAAAATGTTTTAGCAAGTAATGTTTGTAAATATGTTTTAATGATTTGGATAATAATATTATAAAATAGAAATCCTTTGTATTGCTTGTGAGCTTATTTCCAATATAAAAAGTCACACTGGACAGAATTCAACAAGCTATACCTTTATCATAGAGGAGAAATAGCTGATAAAATTGTTTATTTTATAAATGTATTTGAAAAAAAGATTTAAGAAAGAAAATACTTTAAATGGTATCTTGCTATATTCTGTGTGAAACTTCAGAAGAATTTTGCTAAATACAGCAGATAAGAACTATAGCTCTTATCTGAAAAGTAGTGTCTTACATTAATAGGATATTCTGATTTGCTGCCCCTTTATTTTAACAGCATGAACATTTAAACCTTCTTTCCAAGGAAAATTGGGGCGGGGAGGGAGGGGGTGAGAGGTGGGAGGAAGTAGACAGAAGGGGCACTGAGAAAACTCTTTCTTCCAATAGGTCTCAATGTTTAAAATCTCCAAAGTTTTCTTGTGTGTTATGAAAAGCTACAAATTTATCTTTTGCCATTTTCCCAAAGGAAGTTGACCTAAATCCTGCAGCAGCAGTTGAAAAATTTCTCTAAGCTTTATCAAATGGCCTCTACAGAGTCCGGCTTAAAATTAAAAGCTCCCCTACCAGAGGGAATATATGTGACTTTAATAACTGAAATGTGTTTTTACTTTCTATTACAAAGGTCAAAAGGCTCCTAAACAAACCAAATTTATCAATTATTTAGAGCTGATTTCTTCTGAAGTGGTATTTCTGAGATATTATTTGGTGGATAAATTTAATGTTCTAGGGCGACCAGCAACATTTTATTCATAACAAATTTCCACTAAACTGAATTTGCTGGGGCAACTTAATTTCCACTATCGTGTTTGCACTGTAAAAATATCAACTGAACTGTTATGGTGCCTAACTAGTGGGCTTTTCAAAGAAAAATATTGCCCATAAGCTTGCTTATTCAGCACCCCTCCCCCTCTTTTCTGCTTATTGCTTAAGAAATGAACTGGCTGCTCTATCTATGGGGATTCAGTTTTTTTCTTTCTTTCTGTTTTTACCTCCTGGAACATTCTTTTTTTTTTTTTTAAATTTCCATATTTTTATTAGCGCATTATAGTTGTACATAATGATGGGATTTGTTGTGACATATTTGTTCATGCACACAATATAACAATACTATTTGGCCAATATCCCAGAGACACCTTTCAAGTTGAAAATGATATCTTAAACTACATTGCCATCCCAGGAACTGAAGAAAATGAGATTGTTGTCAAGACTTTGATTAAAGTGATTTTATTTAAATGGAAACATAGGTTTTCATAGCACATGTATGTGCCAACATACACACATGTGCATACGTGCTCATTCACATGTGTGCGTGCGCTGTGAGGAGGTCAGAGTCTCCTCTCAAGAATCTTTCTGGAATCTTGATGGACCACTTGGTTTAGGGCTCTATGTTAGAGAATTCAATAACAGTTTATAGAGCAACTGCTCTTGATTCTTAACACAGTGCATAGCCCATGTAAATATTATGTTTATTATATACTAACTAAACATATATTGGGTTTCTGCCTAAAGTCTGCCATTTGGTGTATGCAGAAAACATTATAGAACAGTTCATAAATTCATTTGAAGCTGTGTTAAATGAAAGCAACCATCCAGAAGCTGAAATTTTTTCATCTTTAAAATAGCAGCTTTCCCAGCTCTGAAGCAGTGGGTTTATTTATGCTGGTGACTAGGACACACCAAAGTAACAAGGAACTCTGCAGAATACCCTGTTTTAATGAAAGCAAAGTTCGTTAAGGCAAAAGACCAAATTATATTTCCTTTATCTGTACTGGCTTTCATTTTATTGTTGTTGTTATTTTTGTAAATTCAGAAGGGGAGGGGGAAAGCTTTCCTTCTCTGATACCTATTAGCCCATTCAAGATGGAAATAACAGCAATTAGGTTTTCCAGACGTCCGCTGATAAAGACAAATGAAAAATGAAGGAGAAAAAGAGAAGTACAGCAAGCCCAGGCAAGATATTTTACCTCACAGGCAGTTGGATGGCTGAGGTGGTCAGAGCTGGACAATTTTTACCTCTGAATGGCTGGCTGCCATCCAACTGGGACCCGCCAAGCCCCCCAAGGAGACTTTCCATGCTGTGTGGGCATGGTCTGTAGGGGCGAGTGGGTGGTCTCAGGTGGAGCGCCCAGGTGGGTAGGCTTCTCCACTGGAACCGGTACCCATGTATTTGACCTCTCACCTGTGTGCTTCATTCTTGGAACTGATCCATGCTAGGATTGGCTGGATATAACTCCAACCATAACATTGAGATTTTTGCCAGTTCACTGCATCAAGAATTTCAGCTTTGCAGCAACAGAAGACTCAAGTGTTCTATGTCTCTGCTGCCATTTTTTATCACTGCCTGGAAGGAGCCCTTTTATTGTAAGCAAAGCTTGGAAACTGATGCCACACAAAAATTAAATTGGTTTGTCTTGCTAACCGTCTTTGTGGGCAAACTTGAGGATGAGGGTGTTTTTATCCAATCAATTAACACACGTTTAGCTTCATGAGGGCAGGAATTTTTATCTGTTTGGATTGCAAACATTAACTCTAGCCTCCAGAACAGGGGCTTTCACAAAGTATATGCTCGACAAAGATCTGTTGACTTGCAGAGAGCAATCAGTTTTTAAACTTAAAATGAGCATTGACCTTCTCAAATATTGGCTGTACCAGAAATGGAAGGCTTTTGGTTTTCTACCGTGGAAGAAGTGAACCTTTACTCCTTGCCCATAAAAGGAAACTTGACCTTGTGCAGGCAGATCCATGACTCCAATTATGTAAAATGCTCTCTTGAGAGGACCAGTCTCCATCAGTGGCTCAAACATCAAGCCAACATTTGATAAATTCTCCCTTCATGCAGAATTGGGAAGCCTTCATTTCTTTGTGATTGCTTAAATTTTAGGAATTGGTATTTGTAGCTACTCATGTGAGCAACTTGGGGCCCCATGGTGAGACTTCCCTTACGAGGTCATGGCAACCTGGTTCATTCAAATATGGACTTCAACTCAGAGATGCCAAATTTTTTCACTTCTTCATTGTGTTCTTTTTACACATCATTGGACAGAGAACAATTCTTCCCGAGGACAACAGACCTCGGGCCCTCAGTCAGGTAATTAGTGAGTAAAGAAGGAACCTTCTCAAACTCACCAGGGGTGTCTAGGACCTGCTCCTTAAATATCACATGACCCCAGGTCGCTTCTTTACCTGATCAGAGGGTTTTTAGTACCTGAAGCTTTCAGAGGCTTGACTTGGATATGTGAACAAAAATCATAGAGATACCATGCTCCCTCTGCATTCAGGGGTTCCAATTTCAGGTATTCAACTAAATGCACATCACAATGCTACCTCATGGCTGCCCTGAACTATGTAGTTGGGCTTTCCCTGTACTGAACATGTAAAGATTTTTATCCTTATCTGTATTCCCTAAACAATACAGTGTAATAGCTATTTACATAGCATTCATATTGGGTGAGGTATTATAAGTCACCTCGAGATGATTGAAAGTATACAGAAGGCCGATATAGCACTTGCCTAGCTGGTATGCGGCCCTGGGTTCGATCCTCAGCACTGCCAAAACTAAAACTAATAATAGTGAATGTATGTATTCTTGGATTCTGGCATTCAAAGCAGATCCTGGAACCACATATTCTGAAGCATGATGGCAATGATTCTTTTCCTTCCTAAACTCTCTTGGACCCACGATTGATAATTGCTTGCAGAGTATGGGTTTAGAGCAATGATTTGGAAAGCTCAGTTGAAGGGCTTGACCTCTGATTAATGCCTGTCTTTTTTTGTTGCTTAGTAGGAAAAGCTACCTCCCAAACAAAAGCAAGTGGCCACTGAGGACCCATCTTGACTCCTGAACCTGGAGTTAGGCTGTCCTGCTGAGCATGCAATTGGAGGAAGCAGGAGAAGACAAAGGCAGTTGGCAGGTAGGATTCTGCCTGGAACCTCTTCTTACCACTGAGGATGTCTTGGGGAGGAGAAGGTGGAGTCAGGGAAGTTTTGAGTATCGTTTTCAACTTAAGCAATAGGACCATCAGTTGCTTCTTGTGAGCATGGGCACCTCTGATTTAAATCCTTCCTGGGTCTCTATATCTTTTACTTCTCCTTTAGGACTATTAGCCAGCCTCTGGTTGACTAGAGGGATCCCTGTTTTTGTGTGGTCGGGTAGTTTTTTATTTAATCTCCATTTTGAGGAAAGAGAGAATGAAGATCACAAACCTTTGGCTAAATCATGCCATTTACTAAGACTGGAAAAAAAAAAAGTAACTAGATGCCAGTCCATTTTTAAGAAATTGGACTCTAATAAGGACATGGCACTATGTGAAGACAAAATTGAGATGTCAGCTTTTGGAAAGATGCTAATTGTTTTTATTACTACTGTTAATATAATTTTCCACTTAGAGAACAATTTTCCTAAGTACAGGGAAAAATAGTCAATAATTTGTGGCCAATTGGGCTTTAAAAAATCATCTTTAGTTGTCTAATCAATAAATAATTAGTCAATTAGCATACTTGTGTGCCTCCATGAATAACACATACTTTACCTTCAATAATTCTCTCTCTCTCTCTCTCACACACACACATATTCATTTACACATATACGCACACTCACACACACACACACATACATGCATCTACTGGCATGATAAATATATAAAGAGATTCACAGAAATGTACAGTAGCAGTGAATGAGCAAGAGGCTGATGGAGTTAGCTCCGTCAATGTGAATCCTTATTATTTTTGCCCATAAATCCAGTTTGTTGATCTAATCTTTAATATTTATAATATAGGAAGCGACTACCTTTAGTGTAGGTCTTCTGCCTAATTCCTGCTGGCTTGTACAGTTTGCTCAGTGAATATTTTAGTGTTTTTGGATTCAAGTTTCTATTGATAAATATTTTACCCAGTTGTCATGATTATCTTAACAGGGAGACACGTAGATACTCGATTCATCCAAGTGTTTGTAGAGACAAGCTGATAACTTCTAGAGAGAAGTGTTGATTTTATTCGCAACACAAAACTAGGAAGCCATTCAGGATTCTGTGACTTAGATGCTAGAAACAATAAGTGCGGTGTCTTTCAACACAAATGTCAGCCAGGAGTCCCTCTCCCGCCCTGTTTTGCACATCCTTAAAAAAAAGAAAAGAAAATGGTAGGCGTTCTGAGATAATGTAACTTTATCTTTTATCAATGTCAACTGTTTTGGACCATTCATGATTCACCCAAAATTTATCCCCCAAGCTCCCCTAAACCCCAAATGAAATCACTCCAGGTTTTCAACCCCAGACTCGGGGCAGGGCACTATCAGAGGTTCAAAATCTTCACATCCGTGGGTGGCAGTTTTGAAAGTTACCTGCATTTAGTTTGAAAAAGGCGAAAATTTTTTTAAGTCCATTTTGTTTGAAAAAATATTCCATAGAAAATCATATTGCATTCATTCTTGTGTACTGAGTCCTCAGTCGGTGCCAGGGCCTCATGGCCCACGTCAGCTGCTTATCTTCTGGCTCTAACTCATCACCTCCAGGAAAGAGCAGCTGTTTGCTGATCTTATTGCAGAATGCTTGTTCCAGTGGGGAAGGCTGCTGTGAGTTTAAATTCAGATCCTCATATGTGCTTCTTTCTGATGCTCTGTTCTTTTCTTCCTCCTGGCTACTGAAGGGATAATCAGACTACTGGATCTACCTCTCCTTTCCAGCATCCCACCCCGACTCCATTACATACACAATGCCTGGTGAGGCCCCTTCTCCAAGTGGCTGGTGCCAGGCCAGGCAGGGAAGTACTGGCTTTTCTTCTGTGGTTGTGCCAGTCTCATGTAGGCTAGACCATCAGATTGTCTTCTGGGCTTTGCCACTGTTCCTCACTCACAGCGGACAGGGGTGGAGAGAAGGTTGTTTTCATTGTTTGCTGCTTTCTTTTGAAGCCCACCTGTCCCTCACAGTCTTCGTGTGGAAGAGTTACAACGTCTTGGGCATGCTCTGATCATTCTTGGGACCTTGGTCTGGTATTGTCAAAAGATCACCATGATTTTTGTCAGATTCCTTACTTTCTCTATCTCCCATTGACCCTGCTGGGAGTAGCATTCCCATTTGACAGATAACGATACCGAGGTTCAAGACTTGCTGAAGGTTTCCCAGGTCGGGGCATAGAAAACAAAGAAGTAAACAAAGCCAAAAGTTTGATTTCACTGTTAAAAGGATAACAAGGCAGGCAGGTGAAGAGTGGGTAACAATGTGGAATTTTATTTTATTTGGACTATTTGGAGAGGCTTAGAACATGTAGAAGATCATTCTGAAAAAGAGTTAATTGAATCCTGTGTGGAGGTCACATGTGAATGACATAACTCTTAGCAGAATGGTTCAATCAAGGACTATTTCTAAAGAATTTGCTCCATCCACTGAACAAGCAATTCTTTCATTGATGAAAACTTTCTGACACCATGAACATTTATATTCTTGTGAACTAAAAATTAAGGCTATGTTTACACGAGCTAAATATAAACCAAGATGCAGTTTTCTGAGATGTTGTAGCTTGATGTCAAAGGCCAATGTAGAAGGTTATAGAAGCGTGTAAGGACTCACGCTCTTACAGTGTATGGCACTGCTCAGATATGGAATGGTTCCAAGAGCTGTTTTGACATACTTTGCACATTTGCACACACTGTTGCTGGCCCACTTGGTGGTTTTGTGCAAATTAGGAAAACATCCTCCGTTCTCCAGGGATGATCCAGGCCCATGCTCAATGACATGGCTTGGTGAGCCTAGAGTGGGCTGCATTTCAGGTTAGCTTTTGAAGGGTGCAGTGTCCTAACTGTCAAGGACAATAATTCGAGCAATAGCAATAATTCCCTACATTCCTATGGCACATCAAAGCTATTGTGCAATGCCATCCTATTAATTTCCACAACAATCTGGAGTGATGAATGAAGCAAAGATCCTTATCAGTATTTTATAGTTATGGGATTAAGGTGCAAATTCAATGACTTCCCCTAAGCCACACTAATTCTAGGTGACTAGACAGAGGCTCCCTGACCCTTGGTCTCATTGTTTCTAATTCATTGAGCATCATCCAGCCCGAGACATGCATCCATTCCTTAATTCAGTCATTAGTCATTCATGATCACAAGTTTTTAAGGGATGAGACTCTCTTCCTTCATCTGTGTGTTCTGCAGACCTATCATAGTATTTGACATATACCAAATGTGCAATGAATGTTTGTTCCATGAACATCAGAAAGCATTAGTTATTCTGCTGGTGTTATTACAGACGTGTGCTGCTAATGCATTTGGCTGCAAACGATGACTATAATGCTTTACTACCTTTTTTTTTTTTTTTTTTCCCTGCCCAAATTGTAGGTATGGCCAACATTATACAACCTCGTTTGCTGTGCTGTAAAAGCCAGTTCACCGCTGCAGTGGTCAAAGCTCCATAGAAAAGGGAGGCAGGCAGGTGAAAACATGCCTCACTAAATAGACGGATACAGGTCCAAGAGCCTGCTTAGAAAGTAATGAATCTATACTTTCTGCCACCTTCTGAAAACTGGTGTTATTGAAGGCATGAAACTCCAGAGGCAGGTAGCCCAGTAGTGGGGCTCTGTTTATAGAAGATGTATGATCACTGAGGTTTTCAGTAGCATTGCCCTCTGCTTATGGCTCGATAGTTTACCTATCATATCTGTCAGGTCCTTCTGAAAACAGACAAATAACCTCGGTGGGCTCAGGGTAAACCAGGCAGGGCCCCTCCCCCTGCCATTTGTTGGGTTATTAATAACATTCAGTTAGGATCTTTGGAGTCTCAAAGACGGACTCGGCTTCACCATGTGTCTTTGGCCACTTGAGGTGCCCTCTGGAAGATGTTTGCAAGATTACAGGTGAAGTGTCAGAATTCATTAGTCAAATGGGGCAGTCAATCCTCCTAAAAGAGGGAAGGACTTTTGTGAACAATTCGCAGTCGGAATAATGAAAATCTCACCCAAGTTTATCTTCCATAGGTCTAAAAATATGGGGAACCAGTGAGTTACTCTTATGCGGCTCATGATAATGTCATAATTGAACGATCTCTAAATGGCATTATGCAAAGGAACTTGGAGCAAACGCAGCTGAATGCTCCTCTGTTGGAATCTTTTCTTTCTCACAATTAAATGTCATTATGAGGGATTCTCCTCTATTTTATACGTAATCAGGACTTGTAAAGTCTCCATATAAACAACATTTTTATTTGATCAGAGTTCATTATGAGAAGCGACTACTGTATAGAAAAATGTCTGAAATTACACTGTGGACGAGAAGTCGGGCTTTACTGAGCGGAAGGGAAATATGGCTGCCAAGCCGGGCGTGCATACCTTGGTGATGTGGCGCATTTCCTTACGTGGCCTTGCAAGGCCTTATAAACCACTGGAATCAATTTCTTTTAAAAACACGTTTTTCAGAAACTTATTACGCACTTTAGAGATATATTATATACCTTCAGCAGCAAAAGAAGAAAAATTACAGGTGCAAGAGCAGCCTATTTTTCTAGCAGCTGAAAATGATGCTGTGTACTAGTCACAGGGGAACAGTAAAAATTACACTCCGACAGCAACAGGGCAGAAGCCCACAAAGGCACAGCCGAGCGAGTGGCACGGCCAGGGAGTGTGCTAATAAATCAAGATAATTCTCTGCCTGCCTTGAACTTAGACCCGGCTACAATTCACTGGTACAGCCGGGGGAAAAAAAAAAAAAGTCTGTTAGTGGAATTCAGCTTTACTGGGGGGACGTGATTAGTCACTGGGCAGATTGAGCCTCGATTGCATCTAAATGGTCCACTTTATGAACCATTTATCTTCTGCTCAGACCATTTTCATTACACCAAAAACTGATGCTGAGCCACCAGCTGTAAGATGCAGCCTGGTGAAAATTAATAACCTTTTTTTCCCCCCTTCTGCAGGACTCCTGCATATGTGAGCAGGAGCATTTATCCCTGTTTTGTTGCTATTTGCATCCCAGCATCCCTGGCAGTCTTTCAATTTTCTCAAGTCTCTTAGCCTTTGCCCCCTGTTTCGCTTTTGCAACACAAACAATCCATCCTGTGCATTTAAAATTCTCTTAGCGCCCTGACATCACGATATAGCCTTAGAGCAGGGAGCAGTTTACACAGAAAGGGCTCTTATTAATTCCTCTGTCCTGCCTTCCTGCTAAAATATAGGGATCTTGAGATTACTGCTGGGTCCCTTAAAGACCATTTAGAGCTGTGCAATTTAAAAAAGGAGACCTTTATTAATACCTGCTTAGGCTACTGACTGTGGGGAGGGCAAAGGAGGTCTGGCTGTGATGGAAGATAGTCTCTTAGTGAAGCAGAGTCATGTGACCGATAATTCAAGGCAGCCTATTGAGCCTTGCGTAGCTGCTGAGATATATGCTGATATGATTACAATAACATACAATGAAATTATGGAGTATTAATGGTGCTTAACCACTGGCAGGCATTAAGCAGACAGTCTACAAGTCTTTTTCTGGGCAGACATAGTTTTGATAGGGCTGATTAGGATTTGGCTATCTAAGGAAACTCATTATAATATTAATTAGGATACAATGAGCCCAAACTGTGTTGTTTTGGCACATTTCCGCATGGGGCCACATGTTTGGTGAGAAGCGTGGAGCTTATCACATCAGCCCTGGAGTTCTTGGACACCATACAATTTTTGTTTCCTCAAACAGATTTTGTAGCATCTCCTGGTTTCCTTTTTTCTCTTTTGGAGCATGCCCAACTGATTTTGATAGCTAGTTCTCTTGATCCCCAACAGAGGCTAGCCTGTCAGTAGAACTGCTGGTAAGTTGAAAGATGAATATTTTTATGTTTTGGGGAGGATTTGGGGATGCTTTTTGAAATTCTTCAAAAGCGATTTTTTTTTTTTTTTAATCCTAGAGTTTAGGCACTTCACAGAATGGCCCCCTCAGTTTCATTTTATATTTGTGACTGTATTGTGCTTTGAAAGTTTTTCCTCTTAATATAGAACCAGTTGACTCTCTCAATTTTTATAATGCTCCTTTCCCATATAGTCTGCATTTAATAAGGAAAGATATTTGTAACTTTGGTGCCTGGAGTTGAATTCCTCTGTTGGCAGAATGCTCAGTAAGGCAGTTTTAGGAAATACTTCTTGAGATGGACTCTTTGGTGCTCAGGACTTGAGAGGGCAATGCGTCACTGACCACAGAGATAACAGCAATCGTGGGGGCAGATCTTCTCCTGGCTCAGCACAGGTGTGGGGATCCTATCCTGGGCAGTAGGGACCATGGTGTGGCTACTGGCTTCATTCTGATGAGCCGCACACTTTCATGCTCTTCTCTGCTGTTGCAATGAGCCTGGGCTGATCTGCATCAATTGCTGTGATGGCCAAATGGAACTGATGAGCTGTGTTCATTCATGTTGTCTAGACGTGGCTTCAATTGACCAGCTGGGGTGCATGGCCTGTCCGCCTGACAGCTGCTATCAATGGGCCATATGTAGCCAGGGAAAGTTGGAGGCTTTGGAATGCTCCAGGGCATGGACCAAAGTCCTTGGGGACGGAGCTTTTCTACAGGGATGGCTGGAGGCTCTGATGAAGCCATTCTCAGCCATCTCTCTTTTCAAAACCTCTGGGCCAAAAGGACAGTGGCTAGCCTCCATTAAAAACCTTCCTGGTCAAACAGTCATTGTCAAATGCATGTTAAATATTAATATCTCAAAGCGAAGGAAAGCCTAGGAGACTGGGTGCATGTCCGTCAGCTGTTTGGTGTCTCTTGCCTCAGATGTCTGTCCTCCTGAATCTGGATCTGACTTTCAGTTTAGGAGTCAGAATAGTCAAAGACCACTTCTTCTTCTTTTTTTTTTTGTATTTTTATGAATGTCTTTTATTACATATCATATGCACATATTTGTTATGATAAGTGAGGCAGCAGTCTAAGAATTTTACCAAGAACAATACCCTTTGTTTCTTTTTATTTTTGTTTTGTTTTATTTAGGCTTACATGTTAATAATGTAAATTGATTTATTGTACATAGATAGAGGATAACATATCAATTCTCTAGTTGTAAGTTGTATAGAATTGCAATATATATGCAGTCATACATAAAGTTAGGGCTATGATGTCCATCATATTCCATCACTCTTGCTGTCCCCATGCCCCCTCCCCGCTTACACCCCTGTGAACAGAGATCCACCATTGTTCCCATGTCCTTCCCCACATTATGGATCAGCATCCACTTATCAATGAGTACCTTCGGCATTTGGTTTTCTGAGATTGGCTTACTTCACTTAGCATGATATTCTCCAACTCCATCCATTTACCTGCAAATGCCATAATTTTATTCTCTCTTATTGCTGAGTAATATTCCATTGTGTATTTTTTCTTCTATTAGACGTTGGGTTTCTGGTCTGATTCCCAGGTCCTTGATCCACTTTGAGTTGAATTTTGTGCATGGTGAGAGATAGGGGTTTAGTTTCTTTTTGCTGCATATGGATTTCCAGGTTTCCCAGCACCATTTGTTGAAGAGGCTGTCTTTTCTCCAGTGTACGTGTTTGGCTCCTTTATCTAGTATAAGGTAACTGTATGTAAGTGGGTT